>CM076581.1:1096417083-1096425798 GCA_034641835.2 Pinus albicaulis
TTATGCTTGAGGTGAAAACAATAAGTTTTTCTATTATTGTCATAAGAATCAATAAATTTGATGATTTACCAAGCTAGTGAAGAACAAGGATCAAACTATAATTCCACACTTATTAGGCATCCACATTCCCATAGTGGATTGGTAGCTTGATGTAGTTTGATAAGGAAATGCTTTGACCAAGTGTGATTGACAATATTTCAACAACAACCAGGGAATACCTACAGTGTAACTATTTCATTAATGTAAGACCTTATGTAGCTTCCTCCAGATCTATCCTTCCCGAACCATATGCAAACAAAACCATATCTAAATGAATAATTTATTTGTATACTTATATCATAGTCAACAAGTAAAGGAAAATATCATATTCAAGACATACACACTATGATATATTTGAACATACTGTAATAAATTTGAACTTCATTCATATCTAGGGAACAATAAAATATACATTTCAATTGTTTAGAGGATATAATTTTTAAACCTGCTAAAACAATCAGCAAATATCTATGCTATCGTTTTTATTTTAACATTCCTTGTTTACCTCCTCCACATCTTCGGTTAATGAGGATCCATCATTGTATCGAACGACAACTCAATTCCAATAATAGAAATATGTTGGACAATTTTCAAATTCATGAATCACTAACAAATCCTTGTTTTCAATGATCATCAAAAAATCATTCACAATTGAATATAAGGATTGCATATTGTGGCTTAGTAAAGATGCACTGATTTAGTTTCATAATAGAATCTAATTTCTACTCTTGAATTCTATGAAAACCCATATTGTGATCACAAATGACACTAAATTGTGACTCGAAAAAACCTAGATTTAGTGATCGTTTTTCAATTATGATGCCTCAAAATACCAACTTCTCTATCATGTACACATATGAGACTAAGTGAGAGTGTGCCCTATTTAATCATAAGGGTATGTTATGAAACCATCATCCACCCTGCATACAATTTTTTATTAAATAAAATATCATTAAGACATGATAGACATGCCAATTCAACACATTACTCCATTTCTCATATATTGAAACTGATTATAGGAGGTTCAATGTAGATAAAGTGTAGGGTTCTCTCCCCTAGAATTTTCTAACTATATGAATCATCACACAAGTTATGATATTCATATATTACTCTCTCCACTTGGCTAGTAAGATCTCCCCCAAAAGAATAAGAAACCAATAAAAGAGAGCATGGATAATGAAATCACAATGAAAACCCTTGAGAAAAATGGCTATAACAAGTTCACAAATAAATGTCTTTCCTCCATGTTAATTATCTATCTATTTTCTCCTTAATAAATCTCATGTGTAGATTATAATTTAGTGGGCTTCCATCTAGACAAACTACAGTAAAGCATGAAATTTCGTAAATTACACATAACAAGAATGACTTGAATCTCTAAGATTGAAGGAAGGAAAATAATAGGTTAGTTAAATTCCTAAAAGGTTGTGTGTGTGTGTGTGTGTGTGTGTGTGTGTGGATCCAAATCTAAATCCTTAATAAAAGAACCAAACTAGGATTCAATCTCATTAGTTTTCTCATCATTGCAATTGATTTCTTAATTTTTACCAGCTCCTTTGGTTGTCTCATCTCTCAGCATAATGACATCTACGAAAAGGAATTTTGAAGAATCTACACCTAAAACTTTTTGTGCGGCCATATGCGGCCCACTATTAATTTTTTCATTAAATGTTGTTACAAACAAAAACACCACAATTTCTATAAGAACCAATGCATACTTTACGTATATTTTTGCTCCTTTTCTAACCATCTATAAATCAAACAAATGCACAATGAGGAGCCTATAGTTACCCCATACCAAACAAACCAAAATTCATATTATAGTTCAAAAAACATGGTAACAGTATGCCTAGAAAGAAGTTTACAAAATAAAAAGATTAGGTGATCTTTTATAAAGTATAAATGAATGATATGGTTATTTGTACTGTAAATGAGAGAGCGGGCTAATATTTAGTCATATATAAGGTCTATGAATAAATAATTTATTTGCATCTGGCATCCATTAATTTTCCCCAAATTTCGTTCAATGGCTATGAAGTTTTGAGTCCCAATAATAAGGAAAAAATAATTTCTTTGCATGGTGCACCCATTAATTGGCCTCAACTTTCAATAAGATGCCATAAATTGTTGAGGCCTAACCATTGGGAGATCCTGGCATTTCACTTGTGATGGTTAAATTCCAATCATAATAATGTATGTACATCTCCTTTCTATGTGGATTATATTTCATGGAATTGAGGAGACAATTACATAGTTGGATAAACAATTTCTAGGCCTCATAAAATATAAAGAGTTGAACTAGCATATATGGATTTGAAATTATTGTGGCTTAAAAGACTTACATGGAGAAATAATTATGCATATATATCCTAAAATTATTCGTTAGTGTCTATTAAATGGATGTTTTTTAACCATTATTCCTTTCTATCTTCTAAAGCAGAGAGGGAAAGTTTTACAAATGGGGAGGACGAATTTTGTCTCTTTCATTTTAGGTCCATCGGTGAGTCATTAGTAAGGTGTGTATTAGTTTTAGTGTGACATAATGAGGCGTTCCAATGATATATATGCCATATTATATTACAAATATTGTATAGGTTGTGACAGAGATAACTAGGTAAACATATTTTAAAATGTATTACTTATATTATTATATAATTAGGTGCATAAATATGTGCATATTTTAATTAAGTTTTTTTTAATTAACTTTCTATTAAAATTAATTATACAGTATAGATTTCTTGGAACCATAAATATTGTAATTTGTAGTGTCCAAGTAATTCAAATAATTTTTAGGATGTTGAATAAATGTATTTAAATATAAGGTATTCAAATAAAGCATCAGAAGTATAAAAACAATATGTTCAACAATATTCATTTTTGAACCTTTATTTTCAATATAATTAATCTCCCAAGAAAAAGCATAAAATGTTGTACCATGGACTACTATTAATAAGAGTGTTTCACAATTCGCTCAACACCCAGGAAAACCAACATTGCATCTTGGTGAAGTCCTTTTGCAAAAAGATATAAGATAGGTAGGAATTATTTAAGAAATTAATACAACATTCAAGCCTTCGAATGCCTATTTGTTTGATCCAAGAAGCATCTGCCAAATGTTTTGGTTCAAGTGATGTTAATTTTTTTACAAACCTTCCATGATGATAAAACTGATCCACTGCCTTAGCGATGTTGTAGCTTAACATTGAGCTATGCATGGTAATTGTTTTTCATTTTATTTTTTTCACAGTCAGGTATGTATATTTCATCCAATAGTTCAAAATCTAGAAACATAAACAAAGGGTACAGTTCTTATTCCAATTCACAAGAGAAAAACAAAATATCATTTTTGTAGTTGTTGCTTTAAATAAAGAGTAGTAATCTACCCTAATAAAAAATGGAAGAAACTCGTTCTTTTGTTGTTCAGTTTTGTTTTTATTTAATTTTTAGGACCCCATTGCTAGTGACGAACAGCTCACCCTTGAAAATTTCAGTTCGTTTTGGTTTGTTTGAGGTCAATATGAATTTTCATTTTCGTTTAAATTAATTTATTTCTTATTTTTATAAGCAGTAATTTATGTTGTTAAGGACACAATTTCAAACTATTTAACATCTCACATCTCTTTTCATCTATGTTCTTTTTCCGCATGCTATTCATTTAAAAAGTTTCCTTTGCAACAATTGGCCTAATTCTCAATACTTACTGGGAATTTTATTGTTGAAAATTATTAGAGTTTGGCTCGTAATGAATGTCAATAGCTATGATAATCTTATTCTACCGACTTAAATCTCTATTTTTTTCATTTCGTTATTTAACATCGGTTTTCTGCTAGTTGACATGATAAAAGTGGATTTGGAATTAAGGAATTTGTTATATGTTATTAGAGTTTAGAATGTGTGTTAAAGCAAAATCATCTTAGAAGTTACTCGCTCTATCCAATTATATATACTTATCATTTTATTTGATATTTAGCATGTTATTTGGAGGCATGAGACACCCTTTGTAGAGAACATTTATATTTTCTTTACAATTGGAAAAAATCATTTCAAGGAGGAGAAAAATAATAGTGAGATGGAAGTTATTACAAAATTCCTCTTTCTAAAGGAGAGACATATTACAAAGTTAGAGATTAGATGTAATGTTTTTAATCTTTATTTAACCAATTTAAATATAAGTGCATTGCCAACCTCCTAAAAGTATAAAATTCTTATTAGTTCAAAGGACCTCCTCAAATTATAAAATATCTATTGATTTAAAGGGAGGTGAGGATTGTAACCATTCCTCCCACATTTACCTAATTCCACATTTACCTAATTTCACGAACCTGTCAGGGTGAACATGAGACCAATGTCACTATTACATGATCCAATCTCCCAGTTCAAGTTAAGGAAGTGGGGCCTACAAAATAAATACCCCAAGTGTTCAACCATTGAGCTGGAACCTTATTTTAATTAAGTGGACTCACAAACTTGTTACCAAGATTAATCCCTCTTGTGGACAAAAGCGGTCTTCCTAGTACTCCAACAAGTAACTAAAACAAAGATCCATTTGAATATCTCTTTCTCTAGATTATATGTATTTTAAGATCATCATAACAGTAAAGTAAAGAGGACATACTCCTACCTTGAAGGATTTGTTCTTGCACAAGTTTTGAAATAACTAATATGGTTCATCTGTTTTATGAAACAGATCCTAATGATATAATTAATCCAAAAAACATTCATTTACATTATAAATCACAAAAATGTTAAATCTAACATTTTAAAAGTATTTAGATTATGAATAATTTTATAATTTAAAATTTTTGTTATTTAAAAATGTATTTTATATTCATCATCATAATTTAAATAAAAAAAATATAATTCCATAAATTTTGAACAAAGTCTACCATAGTTACCGAATTCGCAGGAATCTGGGTAATAAAAGAAAAGAAAATCTTTAATACCAAATGTCCATGATGAATGGTTAATTGATAAAGATTATTCAAAATCGTAGTTTTTAACCAATACTAACGAATTGATCAGACGATGGGCAGCAAATTGATCAGACGATGGGCAGCAATAGTGCATGACGTCCAGGCAGAAGGAAATAAAATAAATAATTCGAAAGTTGATCTGTTTCCAGTTTCATCTTCGCTTTCAACAATAAAATCGGAAAAGGAAGAATCTGTGACCGTGTAAAGAATCTGTGACACTGTGCTGCTAATTTGTAATTGAGTGTTAATTTATTAAATATGTTTGTATTTATTATTATGAACGATTTTAGATAAACGAGTTTTAAATAAGGAAGTTATTTTAGATTTAAGTTTCGAAAAGAATACGTTTTATTTTAGATTTAAGTTTTGAAAAGAATACGTTTAAAAAAAAAATGTAAATGTGGTTTTTCATTCAAAATAAATTGGAAAGCATTGAAAAACATAAAATTTCAAATTAAAATTTTTATTGTAATTCGAATTCGAATCCTAACTTGCGTAACCATAAAGTCTAGTATGAAAAAATATATAAATGAAAAAAGTCGCCGAATCTAACAGATAAACTATGGCTTTCCACCATGCCATCACGGTAGAAACTCCGATGAATGCACCCCCACTTTCAGGTTTAGCTTTTCCTGCTATGATTATCGTTTTCCGATGGATTTGGTTCAATGCGTTGACTGCGCGACGGATTGGAATTGATCCGTTGGCGGAAGAATATATAAGTTTGAAGCGGACCATAATGAATCCAAAATAACTAATGAAAAATGGAATCACGAGTGTAACAGAAAAACCATACATACACATTTAAAATGTCGTTGACAAAGCATTAACACATTCTAAAACCCAAAAGAAATTTAATTTTCTTTTCGCTTTCTTTAAAATTCCAGTTACTCTTTCAATGTTAGGTAGGTTTACCAAGTCCCCACAATATTAGTCTATAATGTAACAACTATGCTAGTTTATAGTCTAACGAACTCGATTATTTTCCAATTTTGAAAATTTGAATTCAAAGGGGCAAGGTGGCTTAATAAAATTAAGTGATGTGCAATAAATAAATAAATAAATATATATATATATATATATATATATATATATATATATATATATATAATTCTAAGTGGATTTGAGAGTCCCTTGTGAGCTCATGGTTTTTTTATTCAGTGCGGATATGAGAGAATTGTTTATTTTAAAGGGGCAAGGTGGGTTAATAAAATTAAGTGATGGGAAAGCGAGAATCAATGAATATATATGATTCTTGATTGTAGGTGGATTTGAGAGTGAATTGTGAGTTCAGCATTTTTTTTTTATTCAATGTGAATATGGGAGTAAATTGTTATTAGAAATATGGGAATTATCAAAATTTATTTATTAATTATTATTTTTAATATATAGTTATTTAGCAGTGTTTTTTTTAATTAGAGGGAAATTAAAATGTTTTAAAAAGAAATGAATGACATATTTTTATTAACTTTTTATTAAGGTGGGTTAATTGAGATTTCATAATTTTTTATTCAATGTGGATATGTTAGTCAGTTAATGAGCATTCTTGATTTAAAATGGATATAAAAACTAATTGTTATTAAAAATATAACAGTCATTAAATTATTTTATAATATATTAATTTAACAACATTATTTAGGAAAAAAAATTACATTTTTAATGTATAAATTTTTCTTATATTTTTTTACATAAAAAAGTCATTACTAAAATTATTTAGCTAATAAATTTTCACTTCTGGATTATATAATTTGGAAAGAAAAAAGTAAGTATATTTTCCATTCCCTTACTTTATTTAGTTAATGTTTAATAAAAGATATAAAAATTATGATTTTTGGATTGCACAATTTTAAAAGATCAAAAGATCAAAAGCATCTCTTTGTTTTAACTAGCACAAAGAAAAAAATTGATATAGCCAAGATAAGAACGAACTCTTATGAGCTCCATAGTGAAACAAGTCGTTGGGCAGTTCCTAAAACACCATGGGTGGGAAGGATTTGCCATCTCTGTGAGAATATGGGAATATGAACATTGAGGATGAAAATCACTTCCTCTTAGAGTGCCTTGTGTACACCCACATTAGATCTTTGTTGCAACACCGACCTTCCTAGCCTTTTAACATGTCAAAATTATAGTGAACTCAAGACCCTTCTCTCCAAGTTCTTTGAGCCTGTTTCTTTAGGTCCGATAGACCAAAATTTGATCTCAATGGACATTAACCATCATCATCATTATCATTAATATTTAATAAAAAATATAAAAATTATCATATAACAAAAATAAATAAATAAATAAAATTGAAAAATAACAAAAGCAAATTAACATGTATTTCATTCCATACATCACTACAATCTTTTTTTGCCATTATGTTAAAACAAGTATTTCAATTCTAGTTTATTGTTATTCCTTCGACCTTAAAAGTTATTCATAACTTAACCAACACATATGATATTCTATTTTATTGTTATTCTTTCAACCTCAGATGTTATTCATAACTTAACAAACACATTTAGGTTATTTGAGATGGTAAATTATTGATACAACCTTAAAAAAACAAGTATTTTTAAAATTTTCATATAGTCATGTTTCATTAAAAGTGGTAATTATGTCTCAAGGAATTTTTTCTGAAATTGTTAGTGCGTCGTCATATTCATTATTAGTGCATGGTCAAATCATTGTTAGACAATTGAACGATTATTTTCATCCATCACGTTTGAAAGTTTCAACTGAATGACAACACATGGCATATAACCCCTCCCGGTCTGAATTGGAAAATTGTTATGATAGGTTTGAATCCCGAAGAACCTTCCTCCAGAATAGGAAGCCCCTTTGTTATGTGCAGGCGTTACACTTTTCAGCCCGATAAAGCATTTCGACATGATAGAGCCTCGGAAGCGATGTGGGATATTGGTTTTAGCAGGCACGGGGCACATGGGTGTCAAGATTGCCAAAGCCTTTGGGCTTCACGTGATGGTAATTATCTATTCGTCTAATAAAAAGAAATAAGCCATGGAAGTCCTTGGTGTTGATTCTTATCTGGCTAGCAGGGATATTGAAAAGATGATGAGGCGCCAATTTAATTCAATAATGCAACAAATGGAACACTAGTGATGTTGGGCATTGTTCCAGAGCCATTGCAGTTCGTGACTCCTCTGTTAATACTATATCTATCTCTTCATTTATATTTGTAATATCCAGCCATAATTGCAGTGGATATAGTCCATCAATTTTTTTGTTTGCAGATACATCTTAACCCTGCCCTGATTTTGTGTTTACATAGTAAATTGCTGCCAAATTACTGTTAATTTTTTTTTTGGGAAATGAACCCGGGAGTGCAGAAGATAAAATTGTTATGATAGGATTTTGGTAAGAATCTTGGAGAATATTCCTCTTGAATAGGCAACCCCTATCTTATTTGCAGGAGTTATAGTTCTTAGCCCAATGAAGCATTTCAGCACAACCATAACCTAGGAAGCTATGTGGGATATTGGGTTAGGAGGTGTGGGGAAAATGGGTGACAAGATTGCCAAATCCTTTGGGCTTCACGTGAAATTGTCAGTTCACAGATAAAAAGAAAGAAAAAGCCATGGAATTCCTCGACCCTGATCCTTACCTTGTTAGCACGGATAATGAAAAGACGATGGTGTGCCAATTAAAATCAATAACATTGTTTCTATTCATCATATCACCAATGGGGATGGTATGA
>CM076581.1:1097025898-1097189675 GCA_034641835.2 Pinus albicaulis
TTATATATGATGATGACGATGATGATTAATGTCCACTAAGACCAATGTAGCCTATTAGACATCAAGAAAGGAAAAAGAATCTAAGTTTTATTCTTCAAAATATTGTTTCTATGATCAAAGAGAATGGAAATAAGTGCCCCAAGATCGCTATAGGTGGGGTGGCTTGATAGGTCAAGAAGATTGGAAGTGCGACATACGTTAGGGAATTGAAAGTGGATGCGAGTAAGAGTCTGGTAGTATAAAAGAAAGTGTTTTTCATCTTCCACCTGCTTAGTATCACAAATCTTATATATTCTATCGTTTCAAGGTGCCTTGGAAATAAACCACTACCCGTCTCACTCCAAATCTCATGAGAATTAGTTTGTATCCTAGTGATGTTTATTTTTTTCTTAGTGTTGATCAACGCAAAGAGATAATTTTGATTATCAAGGGTGGGGTTGATCACCTCCTTATAGTATCTTAGCTTCCTGTTACTTTCCAATTCCCGATCCTCCCACATTTTGTCCTTAATCTTTGAGGTAATACTATTTTTGACACTATATTTATTTCCCATACTGAGCTCCACCTTAATTCCCCAACGATTGAGCCAAAGCTGGGAATACTTATGCCACCCATGCCTGAGGCGATGGTCGGGGTTTTGACTACAGTTAGAAGAAATTTTTGGGAGGCTTTGGATTTCCTAATATACAGATTATTGTTATACATTAGATATCTAAACATAGTCGTACTTTCAATGGGGGGAAAACTAGATTTGATCAAGTGCATAGGATAAGGAGTATTTCCTTTGATCTTTATTTTTTAGGTTATGAAACTCTTTTGAATCATCTCAATATTCCTCCATTACTCTATGGAAAAATTAAAACACCAAACTTCACATCCTATATGAAAACAAGGGTGGTGAGAGTCTCAAAGAGGAACCTCTTTTTACTCCAAATGTAAATATCTACTGGCTTACAATTTTTTCATGCGCATAATAAGATTTCCAACCTCCAATTAACATTTTCTCGATGCTATAATTCTAGCTAAGTTGGTGAGGGAAGTCAATGCCCAAATATTTATAAGAAGAAACTTGCTCTAAGTATTCGTTATTATACACGAAACTACCATGGGTGATCATTTTGGATTTAATGATCATGACTTTAGTCTTGTCGGTATTAACTGGCATACTCATCTTCGAGCAGTAGAAATTAAGAGTCTGAAGTTTCTTGTCAAGGTCATCATGGGTTTATGCAAGAACAACGATATCATCGGCTTAAAGGAGAAGATTAAAAAGAACAACAACAAGCCCGATTCTCTGGCATCCCACTATTTCCAAACACTCCTCTAGCTTATCATGTATATTCCAAAATGGGTAGGGGATAGGGGAGACCCATGCTTAACTCTGATATTTCATTTAATGTCTTTAGACCACCCCTCATGGGTTTTAAGCTTGGAAATAACATTCTTGTAGATATGGATCAAACCAATCCTCAGCTCAGGAGGGAACATCATCTCCTTAAGTCTCTCGCAAAGTTTATCTCAAGGAACAATGTCGTAAGATTTTCGAAATTCCATAAAAAAACAGAAGAGATCATCTTTACTATTACCAAATTCTTCCACAATGATTCTGAGAGTGACAATATGGTCAATAGTCTAGCGATGTCTCCTAAAACTAGCTTGACCTTTAACTCTTTTTCCCTGCCTTTGAAGCCAAAGGCTAAGCTTCCTTTCCATAATGAGCCCATAAATATTGACCATGATGTGGCTAATCATAATGGTCTTGTAGTTATATGGAAAATATTTTGCACCATTTTTAATGATAGGCACAATAAGCCTTTGCATCCAAAGTTGAGGGAAGACATACGTTATAGCTAAATTGAGAAGCTTGTGGAGATGATGAATGCAGATATATCTTCCAGTTTTAAGGATCTCAGCTTGGTATCCTTCAATATCTTTAGCTTTCCCATTAGAGAGCTTATTAATACTAGACTTAACATCATCTGAAAATCCAAAAATAATATGTTCTCCTTAATTGGAGTGATTAAGGTGGTTCCCATAGTGTTAGGAGATTTATACAACTTCTTAAGATAGTTGTCCCAATTTTCTAAGGGGATCGGATGATTATCTTTGGTTTTACGAACAAGCAGATTCAACCAAAATTTTATGGGTACGACTTTAGAAAGATGGAGAAGATAATCTTGTCTTTGGTTAATATATGAAATTTTCTTCCTCTTGATGAGAATTTTGTATATATTAATATTCCGGAGCTTAATAAATTCATTAGGAGCGTCTCAGATGACTTTCTTGGCAATTTTAAAATATTTTTCATACCATGAATTGGAAGTTATATTAGTATTCCTAAAAAAAGTCTCATTAGAGAATTTGCTAATGGTATTGGAATGGATAGTACTGAAACAGTAATAAATTTGATCAATGTTATTATTATAGGTCATGGAGCCTAAATCCATTTCTGAATCCCCTTAAGAAGAGGTTGGATTTACCCCTATCGAAGTAAATTTGTCTTTTGATTTCATTGGTATCCTGCATGTGGGTGGTATGAATAGAAATATTGAGGGATAGATATAGAATTTTGTGGTCAGATTCAAGCTCGAATCCATTATGTAGCTCAAAGTTTGTAATACACTTGAGGACGAGGGTGTAAAAAAACAATTAAATTAAAAAAAAAATCAAATATGCCAAATGTATAATTATTTTTCCTTTCAACATGAAATTAATATATAACATTTAATAAAAATATTAAATTTATGCATATTTTTTTACTTAAAAATCTTAAATGTCACATATTAAGTTCATATTAAACAGAAAAATAGTTATACATCTAACATCTTTAAAATTTTACTGTAAATTTCTATATATATATATATATATATGAAGAATTTATTATTATCTTTTCAACCTTATTTAATTCTGAAAACTAAACTAACGTGAGGAATACAATTATTTAAATTGGTTATAATAAAAATATATGTATTAAAATATTTTTTTACAATTATTTAAAATGGTTATAATAACCAAAAAAATGAAAACCATTTTTTTCTCTTTTCAAAATAAAATGAAATTAAAATATATTTTTACAATTAAAAAAAATTCAAATAAAAAAAACAATATACTTAGTTCACTTCAAATTAAAAAGATAATGTTATAGTTTTATTTTCAAATATAAAATTGAAATTAATATCAAATAAAAGGTTATGTGCCTTTTCTATAGTTTGTTTAAAAAAATGTATTTATATTTTGTTATTAAAATAACAAAGTAAAAACTATAAAAAACAATGTATTTATAGTTTTATTATAAAAAATAACAATATAAAAACTATAATTAAATATTCATAATGTAAATAATTTATTTTTAGACGAAAGAATTTTTTTACAATAATATTAAATTCTTTTAGAATAGTAATTTATATAAAAAAGACGATATCCAATTTTATATTTCCGTTACCAAAAATAAATCCGTAAAAACTGTAATTAAGTTCAAATAATAAACGAAAGTATCCTGAGCATAAAGAGAAGGCCACCGGAGGTAGCAGTCGGAGTAGTCGGGCTTCCACCAAATTCAATAATACGTTTTGGTAACTATTGGCCGACCCCGCCTACTCGGAGGTTGGACCCTACGTTCATTTGAAAACATTAAGAGTAGATATTAAATCTGACGTCGAGTGTTGGCAGTTTTGGTGGCAGATGGGGAAATTGTTGGTTATGAGATGATTTGTCTATCAAATATTAAATATAGTTAAAAAAATTGTTGGTGGCAGGGATAGAATTTAATAGGTAAATTGTTGGTTATGAGATGATTTGTTTATCAAATATTAAATATAGTTAAAAAAATTGTTGAATTATTAATTTTTTTTGGGTTGAAGTTTTGGAAATGAATAGAAAAGTATTAAAACTTCAAATGATTAGTGAATCTGTTTTGAAATTATAATTTTGATAGGTGGTCTTGCACGAACTTGTTTTGAAATTCCAATCTTGATCGATGGTTCCTGCAGGCTATTTGTGTAATTTTGCATGAACTTGCGCCAAAATAATAGTCAACTAATCAGATAAAGTTCCTAGTAGTCTTTAGTGTGACTTTTTGAAGCTTTTTATGGTGGTTTTTTCCATCATAATTTCTCTAAAATTAGGCATAAATTCATTGAAAAGAGAAGTTTGATTGCTAATATTGCACAATCGAAATGGCATAGGAGTTTTTGAGAGTGTTGAGTCAAAAAAACCCGTTTAAATAACAAAAACCAAAATTTTACCTCAAATTTTTTCACGGAATTCCAACACCTAAAACTCCAAAAAATCAAAACCTCCTATAATTGAGAAAAAAAAACTACACCTATAACGGATAACAATCTAAATCAAATCCCATAAAGCCACAAAAAAGTAAAGCTTGATAATTCCATACACCTAAATTTCCTTTTTATTGCATGTGAAGCTTCCCATGCCATCTAATTACCCAAATTTCCTTCCAAACCATGTATAACCAAGAGGCCTATACATTCATTACCTATGTTGTCAATCTCCATATCCACGTAGAGCGATGTTAATCACAATAGGAGAATCAATTTATCATTTTTCAATCTGTTTGAGAATTCTCTGAAATTATGATATGTTTTGTAAGAATAGTAAGAAAATGTAAATATATTTGTTCTGTTGTATAATTATAGGTTTAAAGTTTAACATAAACTATAAATTACATAGGATTAGCGCATGATTTTGAAATATAGTTTTTACAAGATTATTGAAAACGTTTTGGTTCTCTTTTAGTCGGTATGGAAAGTTAGATATATGAAATTGACTGAGAATATGGTTTTAAAAAAAAAAAAAATGTGGTAAGTAGACATAAACTTAATATGAATAATTTTTTTTAATATCAATTTCAAAACACTAATTTGGTAAAAAAAAATATTTAACAATTCAATCACTAATTTAATAACAATAAAATATTTGACAAAACTTAACCTAGCATCAATTTTGCTAACAAATATATTTTCCATTTAGTTAAACTTACACCATAGAAACTGACAAATAGGTTTATCACTTTCACCTAATTCCATGAATGTTGACACAATCGCTCATCCAAATAAATACACAATTGTGACATTTGGGTTAAGGGCTAACTACTTGTTATGTTATTTTATTTTTAAGAGACAAAAACATTTATTTGTTTTGAGGAAAAGATTACATGATGATAATGAATTCATTACGTGATGTTGAAATGAAATCAAATCATGGGATAGTGTTTTCATAAAAAAAGTGAAAAGACTGACGATAAAAGTATTCCAAGCACTGAGAAGTGGTTGAACAAAAAAACACTTAAAGAAAGTTACCTTTCCTTCGAGGATAAAAAGTACATCGCAGGGAGGAAAAGGGGTTATGTTCGGTGACTGAGGAAGAGAAGCGAGTGATGATTTCCTGAGATATTAAATACTAGTGGAAACACTCAACATCCTTGTAAAAATTCCTAAAAAAGAAGACTGGACTTGGGGTCCCGAGGTCTCTTTCAGAATCTCTGTCTACCTACTCATCTTAGGTGTGGAGCAGGTGGGGACTGAGCACGTAATTTCCTCATTCATGGTAGGGAGGACATCATGAGGAGAGCCGATGTGAGATAAGTAAAAATATTTATTTTAATGCCATTATGTATTCGGATTTGTTTGAAATGCAAAAATGTTGTTGTACATAAATACTTTCAATATCGGTGTTGTGTCTTAGATTATAGAAGAAATAGTTTTACACTTTGCATGTCAAGTATAAAACTGTATTTGTCTTTATTATATTATGTGTCTCTGTTATATTATGTTCTGGAGTTCCTGTGGAACTATTGAATATTTCTGGACTGTGTAACAAACTATATGAAGAAGTTGTAAACTATAGCCTGATTTTTAAAGTAGAAATACAGAAATATCGGAACTACAGTCTGGCCTATATAAAGACAGAACCATATATATATATATATATATATATATATATATATATATATATATATATAACTGAAAGGTACAAATTTGGAAGAAACTGTTAGTTTTAGGGAGCTTCTTGCCGTGACCTAGAAAATGTTACAGTCAAGATAGCAGAAAGGTCTACTTTATACCTGATACAATAGATTGATTTCTAGATTGGAAAGAAAAAACTGTGAGGAAGAAAACCAGAAAGTAATAGGTGATACCTACAGGTATCTACCACACAGAAACCCTTGCACTTTACTTCATTGAATGTAATACTGTGTTAATAGCAGCAAACATATTATTCAAATTTGCAGGCACAGTTGGACCATAAACCTTGCTTATTCCTTGTTGAATCAAATGGTGTGTTAACTGCGGAGTAGATATCAATTTGATTGATAGGTGTGACGATGGTGAAAATGTGAAGCTGGGTTACACTTTTTGACCTTTTCTGAGAAAAAAATTTCATTTTTTTCGGTTCTTCAACTTTCTGCAAACTATAACAATTTTTCTGTGTAGATAAAAATAAAAGTTGTGAGAAATTTTGTTAGCTTTCTATTACTTATTTTTTGAAATTTGTTTATGCAGATTTGATATGTCAACTTAGCATTTCTTTAAGTGTGTGTTTCTTAACAATCAAAGGATTCATAAGAAGTCATGTTATGTCGCAATGATGTATTCATTGAAAATTTGTGTTTTTGAAAAAAAAAAATGTGTTACAACAATATAGACAGAGTCTACTTTGTTTTCGTCATATTTACAAAGCCAATGGATGCATATCATAATTACTAGAATGTTTTGAACTGGTCCAATACGAAAAACTGCGTATTTTGGATATGTTTCGCGTGGCAAGAAATTTCTTAACATATAAGTTATAAACTAAAAATCTAAAAGCTACCCATTAGAGTCGACGGACCAATGTAATGCCCCATAATTTTTTCAATTTTTTTTACAATGTATTTTGGGAGATACAAAATTTTGATTTCACTGAATCACAATGACCCTCAGAAATTGTTTGCACCCATTTTATTAGAAAAATAACTAAAATTAATAAACGTTTACGAAATTCCATAAAAGTTATATTTCCTGAAAGTAGATTCAATTTTGAAAATGCTTGTCTTGGTTCCGACAGTTAATTAACAACCTTTCATGGAGTTTAATCAGTCCAAAGTTGCAGAACCGTTTTCAGAGCCTGGTTTTTGCGTAATTGGTGACGCGTTAGTTCGGCCGAACTATGTTTTCCGCTTAAGAGTCGTTAACTCTAACGTCTTAATAGTTCGGCCGAACTTTTTAACAAAAGTTCGGCCGAACTATTGTATAACTCTCCGTCGGCCGGAAAGTTTTGTGGAGCCCCCTACTAAAAACACATTTCGCGTCAATATAAATTGCCGCGAAATGATTCACAATTTTCGCACATTTCGCACTTCATCTCATTTTACAAAGACTTGGTTTGGGTTCAAAAACTTTTCTTCAAAGTTTGGGTTTAAAGAACTTTTTTGGAAGACATTTTTTGGAGGCGGCGTGATTTTTCTTGGAGGTATGTACGTGTTTTGTGTTGAAATAAATCTTTTGAGCTTCTTTGTTCAAAAATTTTTCTTCAAAGTTTGGGTTTAAAGAATTGGGTTTAAGAGCATTTCTTGAAAGCAAATTGATTTTACAATTTTGGATTTAAATAATTTTTTTGGAAGACATTTCTTGGAGGTGGCATGATTTTTCTTGGAGGTATGTACGTGTTTTGTGTTTTTTAAAGTGTGTGTTTTGGATTGGATTACGTATTTTTTACAAAAAATTTACACTGAATTTTTTTAAAATTAAATCTTTTGTGATATTTTTTATAATTGAGTTAGTCTAATTTTTTGAACTTCATACCCTATTATCATAGGAAATCGAAGAACTTGTACGAGAAAATATGATCGAAAAAGAGACCCTGAGGCACGTAGAGAAGAGACGAGACAATATCGCAAAAGAAAGTTAGAAGCCCTCTCAAATATTGAAGAGGAAAATCAACTTCAAGCAGAAATTGAAGCAGGTATGTAAATGTAAATATTATGATCTATTGATATATATTTAAAATTTTCCTAATGTAAAATGAGAAGCTTAATTTTTATTTGATGAACTAGTTTGAAAAATATTTTGTTTGATGTAAACAGACAGAGATACTCCTCAAAATATTGAAGAAGAAAATCAACCTCAAGCAGAAATTGAAGCAGGTATGTAAATGTAAATATTATGATCTATTAATATATTTTTAAATTTTTCCCAATGTAAAATGTGAAGCTTAATTTTTATTTGATGAACTAGTTTGAAAAATATTTTGTTTAATGTAAACAGACACAGATATTCCTCAAAATATTGAAGAAGAAAATCAACCTCAAGCAGAAATTGAAACAAGTATGTAAATGTGAATATTATGATCTATTGATATATTTAAAATTTTCCTAATGTAAAATGTGAAGCTTAATTTTTATTTGATGAACTAGTTTGAAAAATATTTTGTTTAATGTAAACAGACAGAGATACTCCTCAAAATATTGAAGAAGAAAATCAACCTCAAGCAGAAATTGAAGCGGGTATGTAAATGTAAATATTATGATCTGTTGATATATTTAAAATTTTCCTAATATTTATTGACATATTTATTAATTTAGATATTTATTGAATATGTACTATTTTTTTGAATATGTACAGAGGAAATCACTATCGATAATGAGATGTTATAAAATGTCGACACTCACACATATGGAGATAAAAAACCTGACCATGTTATACGATATCGTGTCGATAGAATTTTTGAAAAGTGTTTAAAAAATGAGCAAGTGACAATTCAAGCTCAAATGTTGAAAGGTCTCCTATCATCAAGGAAATTAAAAGAAGCGACAACACTATTGGGTATTTGAAAATCAACCAAAGATAAAAAAATGAAAGAAGAGGTGATGAAAAATATGAGTAGTGCTATAGAGTCAATTAAGAGATCTAGAGATAAAGATGTTTCAAATATACGTAGAGGAATACAGATGGCAATAGATCACCAAGTACTCAAGAGAATCGTTTGATAACATCTATGGCACGAGCACTGGGAACCTCGCGAAAAACTCTGCACAAACATCAAAAATTTCGACTGCAAATAGATGTAAATGATGAACTCGCTTATTGGAGAGCTATTTGTAGGCAACCATACAAATATAGACTTGGAGAAGATGTTAAAAAAATAATATATGAAAATTGGAAGAACAATTCACGTGTTTCACCAACTGCAAGACATGTGATGCGAAGAATAATAGCACGAAATCAATACGAAGAACATGAAAAACATCTCTTGGAAACCACTCAGATAGAGTTATTCAACAAATTCAAAGAAGAGAATCGTCAAATTCATGTTTCACTCAGTTCTTTTGTTCAACAAAAACCATGGTATGTAAAACCTATCACCGTACGCGACACTTGTTGTTGCCGTTATCATGTAGAATTTGAGTTATATTATGACACATTCCTTGATTTCGATAGAACATTATGGAAGGATTCACCTCCTCCTTCCACTATCTGTGAATTCATATCTAAAATTCTATGTGAAAGAGAAAGCGATGAACTATTTTACAAAAAGAAATGTGTTGGTGGTAAAAAATGCGATGATTGTGGAAATTTGACTAAATTTCAAAACAAATATCATATTGATATAAATGATCAATCATTGTCCAAAATGAAAGTGAAATGGAAAATATATGAATATATCGATACATCGATTCAAGGTGCAAATAGTGTTAAAAGAATTTAATTACTAGAAGACAAAAATTTTCTGATAGACTTTTGAGAAAGTTTGAGGCAGAAATTTACAAATAAACCAAGCATTCCCATAGAGCTCAATGGAAAGACTTGCAATTCAAAAAATCTCGTGAATTTTTTCCACCAGGGACCATTTTGTCAGTGATTGATTTTGCAAAAAACTACACATTTGTTCCACAAAAAGAAATTCAGAGTGAATACTATCATTCTGACCAAGTCTCCATGCTTGTCCATATTCTATATAGACATGCTGAACAAAATGTCGATCATATAGAAAGCACGAGTGAAAATCGACATATCATTAAAGAATATCACTTTTATATCAGTGACGATCGTATACATGATACATTTTTTGTACAACATTGTTTTGGAAGAATTTATGATTCATTGAAAAATCGTGGAATAACATTCAATGAACATTGGATATGGTCAAACGGATGCGCAGGTCAATTCAAATCTACACGATCATTTTTTTGGTTGTGTTGTCTTCATAAGAAAAACTGCATTAAACATTGTTGGAATTTCTTTGAGACTGGCCATGGAAAAGGAGAACATGACGGTGCAGGAGCATGCATAAAATGAGTACTTTGAAGATATCAAATGAACCACTTTGCACGCCGACTTGTGAACGCTGAAGAAGTTGTTCAATGATGCATCACTGCTCTAAGCCATGAAATTAACCCATCAAGAGAAGTGCGAAGGTACATTCAATTTAATTTATATTGGAAATCTAATTTTAAACATTGTACATTTATCATGCAATGATTATTTTTAATTGTATTTTGATATCATATTTACAAATTCTTTTTCTAATTTTCCATATAAAGGTTTTTCTGGCATATTGGAATCGGAGACATAAATAGATCAATTGGAAATGAAGTTGGAACAATAAAAGGGACTCGAAAATTGCATTCAATTCAAACAAAATTGTCCACAAATGTGTTTGCATTGGATAAAAGAAAATATTCTTGTTTTTGTGATGTTTGCATAGACAACACAAAATCCAATGGCGTCTGTGAAAACAAAATGTATGTGAACGATTGGAAACATACAGAGCTAAATACAAAGGGAAAAATGTCTGTTGCAATGTTTGAAGAAATGGAATCAGAGGAAACTACAATATCATCCGATGGTGATCGAGTTTCTGATCTTGTTAGAGAAGGTAACATTTGAATTACTTTCTAATGATTTAAAGATCTACAAATAAATTTAAATATGCATAATTAAATGTTAAATTTATTTTATTGTGCAGGAGATGTTTTTGCTGTAACTGCACATATTGACAATGATGAAAATGTGAAGTATTATTTGATGCGTTGCACTGAACGAAAAATGAAATTATTACAAGACTATAATGATCACGAATTTCAGTATGACAGAGGGTCTATTATACTGAAAGGTTATTTTTTCAAAAAAACTCGTCAAAGTGGAGACTTTGTTTACTTTGAAGAATATGAACCTGATTCCATAAGTTTTCAGTATAGTCACTTGGTGTGTGCAGCGCGCATAAAGTTGATAGAAGTTCAATTAAAGAAAAAATAAAAAATTAAGAAATGGAAAATGTCAAAATCCAATCATGAATGGATTATTGAGGATGGAATTCCATTAGAATTTTATTGAGTGAAGTATCCAACAATTTATTATCTTTGGATTAAATATGTTTTAGAACTTCCAGTACTCAACTAAAAATTGAGCTGCTTATGTTATTTGTGGTTTGCACATCTTACAAACTATTTGGGTACAAGCACGTGCTCTAGTATCAACTGAAAGTAGTTTTTCTATACATGTGCATTGATGAAAAATGTTATATGTAAATTGGATATATATATATATACATATATATATATATATTCTAGAATGAAATTAATTGTTCTTGTATATGTTTTCCGACCGTATGGTACAAATTATTTCACTTTATTTTGTAAGGTCAGATTCGGTCCCCATATGGCCTAGCCTCCAAGGGACGAGATAAAAAGTGGTTGTCCCCACTTGCCCGAATCTCAACTTTTAAGTACAGTTTTACTGTTTATGTTAGGCATCTTACATTCAATGTCCTAGCCAAAGATAGATTCTCTTTGTTTCAAGTTTCCGGTAAAAGTTGTCACCGAATGACCTACTAGGATATTATAAATACTAGCTTTGTAAGATCATTTGGCATTCGGAAAAATTTGAAAGTCCTAAAGTCTGTCTGAAGTTTAGTTTCCCTGCTCTGCGTCTACGAAAAGTTTCTCGATCTGCTTGCATCACGGTTAGTTACATTGAAAAACTCTTTTTTCAATTAGAGCTCAATTGATACATGGTTAGTTGCATTGAAAAACTCTTTTTTCAATTAGAGCTCAATTGATACATGGTTAGTTGCATTGAAAAGCTATGTTCTTCCTATTGGAATTTTTTTCATTCAAACAAAACTACATGGAGAGATCAAAAGCAATACTTTAAAAATTAAAATGACTTGATAAATCTCAAAAGAAAGTAAAAATCATAAATCATTTAAACCATTTAAATATTTAGCTCGAACTCTTGTAGTAAACACCATACCTTATCTCTCTTGCTCTCCAATATTATTAGGTTTAATTATTATAACACAAAAATCGTTCTACATTGTCAATAATTTTTTGCGCTTACACTAAAATAAATGAACACTATTAATCCAATGACTTTACAAGTAATGTACCATCATACATGCAATTATATCAAATTAGAAATCAACATATACAATGAAATCAATGGGGATTGTCTTGTTACAAGTAACATAATTTCAATTTACCACATGTGCAAATGTAGGTTGAAACCATCCAAAACTTTAAGTTGTAGATTGAAACCATCGAAAACTTTAAGTTTTAAAACCCTTTTGATTATATATTGTGCAACATTAAAACATTAAACATTTAAAGTTCATTAAATATCACATGCAATATGTAGATTGAAACCATCCAAAACTCGAGTTTTAAAAACTTCACATGCCATGCCAATTATAATTCAACTATCCAACAAAAACATTTAACAAATTAAATATCACATGCCAAAGTTGTTTCAAGTTTCCGGTAAAAGTTGTCATCAAATGACCTACTAGGATATTATAAATACTAGCTTTGTAAGATCATTTGGCATTCGGAAAAATTCAAAAGTCTTAGACTGTCAATCAATTTAAAGTATCATTCACCCTAGGGAGTGTAAAATATTCAATGTAGGTTGGTGACGATGCTCACTCCTAGCTCGAAGCAGCTCCAATGACCAATTCTTTAATGAATTCCAATGCACTAGACCAAAGTTGGTGACCTACTTGGTTTTTCACCAAAGAAATTCCAAGGTACTCTTCTTACCTTTGACCCCCAAAGCTACAATTGAGTTATAGGAAGGTGAAGAAAAAAAATTTCACTGATAGGAATTTGGTCACATCCCTAATCTCCCCTTATCAAAAAGTTCCTATCTACTACATTATCCAGCGTGTACTCAAGATCACTATTTCGTAATTAGAATATCACAATATCATAAGTTCTCACAAAAATACATGGAATGCCATTACGACACTCATATAACAATGGGGAGCTCAAAACCTAGAAAGCTCCTCGTCCCCTTAATAATAATGTGTTTAATTTAGTCTTTTAGGTGAGGATTAGGTGTGAATCTTGTTTTCACATACAAAAATAATTAATTGTTTAATTCCACAAATTTGATTATTCACCAAAATACATGTCATATACACTATTTTTCTCTCCTACAAATTCCCATTATTTAAATATTAAAATATGATTTTATCTCACCCAACTATCACATGTTCCTAAATTTACTCCTAATTGTTCCCTATGCCCTAAATCTACTCCTAATTGTTCCCTATGCTGCTTTTCCCTTGCTTATTTTTAGAAAGTTATTTTCCTAGATCCATCATAACTATGGCTCTATCAAGTGCTGAGAGGGATCAAATATCTAGAGGTGCAAACCTCTTTTTTGAGTGCAAAAATTGAAGAAAGGTTTGCACCTCGAGAAATTTGATCCCTCTCGGCACTTGATAAATCCGTACTTAAGATGGATCTAGGTTGGTTTCAGTCGTGTGCAACCAAGGAAAAAATATCAATAAACCATTCATCTCATAAATATGTTTGAGATTTATCGAGTCATTTTAATTTTAAATTTTCTTAGTTACCTTTCAGTTTTTTGAGATGATAAATATTGTAAATAACTTTAATGATGAAATGAATTTTTTGAATGCAAAGTGATAATGTAATAATATTGAATGATATAAAATGTGAATAATAGTAATGTAGTCAATCACAAATAGCCTTCAATGTGATCAATCTCAAACTATTTTATTTTACTATTCTTATTGTCACCCTTGTTAGTTTTGTCATCTTTCCATATGGATTATATGAAAAAGATAGTATAAATCATAAATCATAAATCATTTAAATATTTAGCTAAGAACTCAATAGTAACCTGACTGTATCTCTCTTGCTCTCCAATATTATTAGGTTCGCTATTACTCTTAAAAATCATTCTTTTCTACATTCAACCATTAATAACCTTTTTTAACGCTTACACAGAAATCAATGAACACTATTAATCCAATGACTTTACAAGTAATGTACCATCATACATGCAATTATATCAAATCAGAAATCAACATATACAATGAAATCAATGGGGATTGTCTTGCTACAAGTAACATAATTTCAATTTACCACATGTACAAATGTAGGTTGAAACCATCCAAAACTTTAAGTTTTAAAACCCTTTTGATTATATATTGTGCAACATTAAAACATTAAACATTTAAAGTTCATTAAATATCACATGCAAAATGTAGATTGAAACCATCCAAAACTCAAATATTTTTAAAAACTTCACATGCCATGCCAATTATAATTCAACTAGATCCAACAAAAACATTCAACATTAAATATCACATGCCAAATGCAGTTCAGATAAAATATAAAATATGTCCAAAAAATTGTAAATGCCACAAGTATCAAACTGTATCAAGTTTAACAAATTTTAAAACCATCTAAATTTTGAAATCAAATCTACTGTAAATCATGTCCATCAAATGGAAGATCTAGCGTCTTCCCTACTAGGGTCTCAGTGCGCGCCCTATCCTGTGAATAGGAAACCTACATACACAATGCACATGTACTTGAACATCAAAATTTGAAGTTTTGAAAATGAATGAGAATATATATATCTAGAACTTCATGTAAAAAACAAAATATAACAAAAAAATCATGCAATACCTCGTAAGGTTCGGTTACCTCTCCAGAAATTTGATGACAGTTCTCCCCATAGAAACATGCAATCTTTGTATTAGTAAATTGTACAATATGCATGTATGATTATTATATATATATATATATATATATATATATATCAAAAACTTTCAAATGAAAATGCACGTGTACATATATAAACTTATTTCCAATAATATTAAAAAAAAAAACTAAAGACAACTTGTTCAAATGTTGTGGATGTTCCTATCTCTGTCACTAGAGTCCGCGGATTAAAGAAATCTTCTATAGTAACCTAAATTCAAAAAAATTTTAATAGCTCAAAATATAGATCTCTCTCTCTCTCTCTCTCTATATATATCTCAATTTTTAATGGAACTTTTTGACGTAGAATATATATATATATATATATATATATATATATATATTTAAATTTTAAACATAAATTTTAAACTTGTGAAAAATTGTCCATACTCGTGGTTCATCTCCCAATGAAGTAGAAGGTATATCTCCTAAGCAAGAAGAAGGCACCGCCATCCCAAAAACATCAGACGGAATCGGTACCTGTTAAAACATTTTATCAAATTATAGATATATATATATACATACATACATACATGTACATGTGTGGTAACAATTATTCATTTTAGAGTCACTTAAAAAACACTAACATACATGTGCCAACATATCATGATGGTCAGACCCATCTGCATCGTTTGAACCGGAGGTCCCGAACGCAATATTAACATTTTCATCACGCATCATGCTTGAGAACTGCAAATGGTGTTTTAACATATCATCATACATTTTTGTTAGATTAATGTACACATAAAAATAAATGTATACATGTACATACACATGTATTTATTATAAATTGTACACATGTATATGTAAAAATAATTTCAAAACCTAAGGTCACTAACACATACCGTTCCAGTGCCCTCTTCCTCATGAAAAATTAGGTCTTGCAAACCATTGCGACAATTTATTGCATATGTTCGGAGATCTTCAACATTCATGTTGTAAATATCCTCATCTGTATGATAAACAAAATTGGCACGTGCATTTTCACGTGCTATTTGTCGATTTAAACAAAGCCGACTCCTCAATCTGCTATGAACATTGTCGATCATAACATCTCTTGCTTCTCGACTTATTTGAGAAGTCGCATCCATCTTTGATTGCAGAGTTTCGACTCGAAACGGTCGACTCACCAATGGAATCTCAGGGCGAGGTAACTCCACATCTCGCTTAGCACCCTTACGTTGATATAATCGACCTCTCCCCTGGGCAAAAAATTTTGAAGGTCATTGTAGTGAGGTTTCATACCCAAAAAAAATTCTGCATAAAACATTTGTGCAAAATAAACAGGAACCTCATCGTTCCATGGAAGCCTTCCAAAGGCCGCAAGATGTCGATCATACAAATAACCAGCCTTGTCTGGGTGCTTGAAATACTGCACCTTCAACATTTTTCTTTTTGGCCCTTCCTTATAATTAAACATTGACTTGGCCTCTACTCTTATAACTTTTTGTTTTATGTCCTGCCATTTATCGGGACCTATCACTGTTTCTTTTCTCTTTCTCATCAGTGCTACAAACGAAACAGTCGTTGGCCCCAAATTTCTGTACACATTTGCCATTTCATCCAGTGAATGTGTAACTATTTCAAGGCTTTGTCTACTCTAAGCAGGTAGAGACAAAGCCATGAGATCTCTTTGCAATTTTTCATGAAGGCTTTCACACCTTTATAAGGTGCATTCCACCATGTTGGTTTCGCATGGTATATCAGTAATCTCAGCCGGATAAGTTGTGCTGGGTTGACAACCTTTTTCTTGAATGTAGCGAGCTGCCCTGCATCTATTTTGACCACTAGCTCGAACATTTTCGGCCTCTACATCAATATATATAAAATTTCGTATATTAGAAAAAACATGTGTAAAAAAAGTTGTACAAATTTAATGAAAAAATATTGAAATTGATGGCAACCTTGATGTTGTTGGTTAACATCTTCTCCAGAATGACGCTGCGAGAACCAACCCCAGAAAATGATGTTGCCCCAAGAACCGAACCCCGGTGACCCGTGAGAACCGACGGCCGTTGAATGACCCGGGGGAATAAATATCAGTGTCTTCTAAGTAACCTGCTCTCTCCTCGACAGTTGAGGAACTATTTTTATGTCACATTGATGGAGTAGAAACCCTTCTCCTCTTGCCTCTTAAAAATTAGAATATGAAACTTATTAACAACTAATTTCACTCACAAAGTTAATAAAAAAATCAATTCCATATGTACACACATGTATGGAGATTTAAGATTATATTTAAATACCGTGAACATCCTCCGATCCCTGAACCTCCATATGGGATTCGGCCGATCTTCGTCTTTCATCCTCCATGATATATATCTATTGGTCGACATTCACAAAATAGATTTCAAAAAATCAATTTGTAATTTAGTGTACACAAATTATGTATAACACAACTTTCAAAGCAATAATTGATCATGTGTGAAACTAAATTTAATCGAAAAAGATATTATAAAGATGATAAGTTCACCAAATTGCGCTTTACATGGTGGGAGCACACTTGGTATAAAATTTACTACTTATACACTTTAGTTTGTGGAAGAAATGAAACATGTAAATAGTTTACCTTAAATTTTTTGTGTTTTACGGATATATTAAAATGAATAACTTCTATTTAGATCCATGCACTAGTACAAAATGGCTAATTTGTTACTAAAAAAACGACTAAAATTTGCATATAAATGACTATTTTTCGGTCGGTGACCAATAGTAGCTAATTTACAGTATCTTATAACACGACCAACTTTTGGTCGTTTTTAGCTTAGTCATTAATTGGTGATCTCAATTTTGTTATCTAGTTTTATATTTGGTCATTGATTTCCTTTGTAAGGTGCATTCCACCATGTTGGTTTCACATGGTATATCAGTAATCTCAGCCGGATAAGTTGTGCTGGGTTGACAACCTTCTTCTTGAATGTAGCGAGCTGCCCTGCGTCTATTTTGACCACTAGCTCGAACATTTTCGGCCTCTGCATCAATATATATATATATATATATATATATATATATATAATTTTGTATATTAGAAAAAACACGTGTAAAAAAAGTTGTACAAATTTAATGAAAAAATATTGAAATTGATGGCAAACTTGATGTTGTTGGTTAACATCATCTCCAACATGACCCTGCTGAGAACCAACCCCAGAATGACGCTGCTGAGAACCAGACCCACAGTGACCCTATTGAGAACCAGCAGCCGTTGATTGGCCTTCGGGGGAATAAATATCACCCCCTTCCCGCAACCTGCTACCACTCATACCTCGACCGGTTGAACCTTGGCCACACTCCATGGATGGAGTAGAAACCCTTCTCCTCTTACCTCCTAAAAATTAAAATATGAAACTTATTAACAAATAATTTAACTTACAAAGTTAATAAAAAAATCAATTCCATATGTACACACATGTATGGAGATTTAAGATTATATTTAAATACCGTGAACATCCCCCGATCCCTGAACCTCCATATGGGATTCGGCTGATCTTCGTCGTTCATCCTCCATGATATATATCTATTGGTCGACATTTACACAAAATAGATTTCAAAAATCAATTTGTAATTTAGTGTACACAAATTATGTAGAACACAACTTTCAAAGCAATAATTGATCATGTGTGAAACTAAATTTAATCGAAAAAGATATTATAAAAATGATAAGTTCACCAAATTGCGCTTTACATGGTGGGAGCACACTTGGCATAAAATTTACTACTTATACACTTTAGTTTGTGGAAGAAATAACACATGTACATAGTTTACCTTAAATTTGTTGTGTTTTACGGATATTAAAATGAAGAACTTCTATTTAGATCCATTCCAGAGATTGACTGTAGGGGCATTTACTAGATATGTCACCTTTCATAAAAGATGAGATCCAGAGGCTACCTGGCCCTTTACAGACTCCGCCTATAGAACTTGTAGAAGTAAACACTAGAGGCATTAACAATATCAAAGAACGTTTTCATGCTCAGACATGGGAATGTGTCTCTTTCCCTACGCAAAAAAATAGTTCAAGGTAGTTAATCTTCATAGACATGTCATCAAGCAAGTCAATGTGATCATCCCCAACTTACTTTTTATGAAATTAGGCTTGGAATGCTCTACAACCTGGTGGATGGAGTTGAATGGGAACTAGGTTGAATGGTTAGATTTGAATGGTTAGATTTCTTATCTAATTAAGGCCTTGAATGTATTTTGATGTTTCATGAATTTCTTTGCAAATTCAAAGTATAGTGCATGTTGCATGAAGCAAGATGTTGAAAGTAGAGTTACGTTGACACACTTAAATGCAAAAAATATGGAAATTTGTACCTGAGCTCTACTATTTGACTTGAGAGTCAGTTGTTTGAAGACGCATGTTTTGTCAATTTGTGTTTGGTTGATGGTTTTGTACACCAATATGTAAGAGTACATGGAGATATTCACATGATGTGAATTTTTTTTCTTTGAAGGAGAAAAATGATATGTCAGCGAGCTATGTTTTTTGCATGATGTGTTTTCAGTTTGATGGTTTTGTTTGTGACAAGACGTCACGAGATTTTGGGAAGGTCCACTCTTGAGCAAGAGCCTCATGATTACAACCTAATCATGATAATCAAATGGGAGTGCATCCTTATTTTGAAAACAAATAGGATTCTAAGCTACCTAGGACTCAAACCATCATTTTTAAATTTGAAATATCATGGTGTGTTGTTTCAATGCCTGAATCCACAACCCTAACATAAATTGTTTTATTCTTTTTTTGCAAGATTTAGTTGGTTATATTAAAAGTCAGTTGAATTTAAAATTCTTGGCTTAGTGGCATGAACCAAACATATTGTACATATTAAATGAGGAGTTTCGCTCTCCCAATCATTTCTAAATCACCCATATCACCAAGAAAACATGTTTTAAAAGAACATACTTTGGTATGGGAAAGACCTTAGGTTTCAAATATTATAAGATTGGATAATTATATTATTTGTCATATTATGTTTTGATGCTTATAGAGTGAAAAAGCTGAAAGAATCAACTTGTAGGGTCATTTTAATGGTGGGTGGAGAATTGGGGTCTAAAACCTTTTGGAGTCATTTTGAGGTATTAAATGACATTTCTGGGGTTCAAACGATTATCCCTTGTGCCGAAATATTGACCATTATTCTACACTTAAAGACATATCCAATGGTGCAAGAAAAACATCAAATGAAGTTCATTCAAAATTTATGCCTTTAGTAAGTTGACCTATCATGTTGACCAGGTCATGGTACGAGAGAATGACATTTTAGCCCCATTACTCATGCATGGCAAGCTAGCTACATGTGGAATTTTAACAAGACTCTAAAAGGTCTAAAATCACAAACCTCGTTAATGGTTGACGGAGTCAAATATTACACCTAGTTGGCTATCACGCTATGTTAAATACTTGGTCACTAGGAGGAATAAGAGTTCCATTTTGTGTTATTGTATTTTGTTCCATAGTTGAAAATACAACTAGGAGTGTGAAGTTAGAGAGAAAAATGTATGAAGTTAAGTTTTTATAGCAACCTTACACGCTAAAAGTCTTAGCTAACTCTAGAGAGATTACTTCTTTCTTTGTACTCACATATTTTCCATACCAGAAAAGAGAGAGTAGAGCATGTTTACATTTTAGTGTTGTTTTTCTCCCATAAGGATTTCCTAGGGAAAAAGGAGTCTAGAGCATCATTAATTTTTAGGGTTGCTTGTCTCCCATATAAGGATTTCCTAGGAAAATAATTGTGTTGATTGTCTAGAGATATTTATGTGTGTGTTTCATTATGTTCTCTATTTCTTACGTTGTGTTTCATTATGTTTTATATTTCTTACATTTCACATAAGATATATAAAATAACTTGCACATGTTCCTTTTGTGGTTTGAATAACCATAATGTTTATAAATGTTGGAAGAAGACATCCATGCACATTGAAACTTTCTAAATAAATGAGGCAAAAAGTCAAAGGCCCATTGGACAAGGAAAATGATGTTGAAAATAACATGCAATTGTTTATTACTCATTGCCATAAGAAAGGTCACCTTGTGTACAAGTGTTGGACTTTGTATCCAACAAGTCATCCAAAACATTTGAAGAAGGTGGAAAGAGATAACGACAAGAATGGAAAAGAGGATTCCATAATCAATGAGGGTCAAGATGATTCACATGATGAAGTGCAGCTAAAAGAAGCACCATTGAAATGGTTTGCTAACAGATGGTTAGATTTCTTATCCAATTAAGGCCTTGCATGTATTTTGATGTTCCATGAATTTCTTTGCATTTACTCAAAGTATGGTGCATGTTGCATGAAGCAAGATGTTGTAAGTAGAGTTATGTTGACACACTTAAATGCAACAAATATGGAAATTTGTACATGAGCTCTATTATTTGACTTGAGAGTCAGTTGTTTGAAGAGGCATGTTTTGTCGACTTGTGTTTGGTTGGATGTGGTTTAGAACACCAATATGTAAGAGTATGGAGATATTTACACATGAATTTTTTTTTTCTTTGAAGGAGAAAATGAGGATTATGGAGCTTGGTAAGCTGGGTAATGATGTGTAGAGGCTTGATGGTTTTGTTTGTGACAAGACGTCACAAGATTTTGGGAAGGTCCAATCTTGAGCGAGAGCCTCATGATTACAACCTAATCATGAGAATCAAATGGGAGTGCATCCTTATTTTGAAAACAAATAATATTCTGAGCTACCTAGGACACAAACCATTATTTTTAAATTTGAAATATCATGGTGTGTTGTTTCAATCCCTGAATCCACAATCCTAACATAAATTATTTTATTATTTTTTTGCAGGATTTAGTTGGTTATATTAAAAGTCAGTTGAATTTAAAATTCTTGGCTTAGTGTCATGAAATCTTGACCATTATTCTACACTTAAAGACATATCCAATGGTGCAAGAAAAACATCAAACAAAGTTCATTCAAAATTTATGCCTTTAGTAAGTTGACCTATCATGTTGACCACCATGGTACGAGATAATGAAATTTTAGCCCCATTACTCATGCATGGAAAGCTAGCTACATGTGGAATTTTAACAATACTCTAAAATGTCTAAAATCACAAACCTCGTTAATGGTTGATAGAGTCAAATCTTACACCTAGTTGGCTATCACGCTAGGTTAAATACTTGGCCACTAGGAGGAATAAGAGTTCCATTTTGTGTTTGTATTTTATTCCATAGTTGAAAATACAACTAGGAGTGTGAAGTTAGAGAGAAAAATGTATGAAGTTAAGTTTTTATAGCAACCTTACACGCTAAAAGTCTTAGCTAACTCTAGAGAGATTACCTCTTTCTTTGTGCTCACATATTTTCCATACCAGAAAAGAGAGAGTAGAGCATGTTAAAATTTTATTGTTGTTTTTCTCCCATAAGGATTTCCTAGGGAAAAAGGAGTCTAGAGCATCATTACTTTTTAGGGTTGCTTGTCTCCCATATAAGGATTTCCTAGGAAAATAATTGTGTTGATTGTCTAGAGATATGTATGTGTGTGTTTCATTATGTTCTCTATTTCTTACGTTGTGCTTCATTATGTTTTATATTTCTTACATTTCTTACATTTCACATAAGATATATAAAAGAACTTGCACATGTTCCTTTTGTGGTTTGAATAATCATAATGTTTATAAATGTTGGAAGAAGATATCCATGCACATTGAAACTTTCTAAATATATGAGGAAAAAATTCAGGGCCATTGGACAAGGAAAATGATGTTGAAAATAACATGAAATTGTTTATTACTCATTGCCATAAGAAAGGTCACCTTGTGGACAAGTGTTGGACTTTGTATCCAACAAGTCATCCACAACATTTGAAGAAGGTGGAAAGAGATAACGACAGGAATGGAAAAGAGGATTCCATAATCAACGAGGGTCAAGATGATTCACATGATGAAGTGCAGCTAAAAGAAGCGCCATTGAAATGGTTTGCTAACAGATGGTTATACTTATTATCCAATTAAGGCCTTGCACGTATTTTGATTTTTCATGCATTTATTTGCATTTACTCAAAGTATGGTGCATGTTGCATGAAGAAAGATGTTGAAAGTAGATTTGAGTTGACACACTTAAATGCAACAAATCTGGAAATTTGTACATGAGCTCTATTATTTGACTTGAGAGTTAGTTGTTTGAAGAGGCATGCTTTTTCGACTTGTGTTTGGTTGATTTTTTTGTACACCAATATGTAAGAGTACATGGAGATATTCACATGATGTGAATTTTTTTTTCTTTGAAGGAGAAAAATGATATATCAGTGAGCTATGTTTCTTGCACGATGTGTTTTCAGTTTGATGGTTTTGTTTGTGACAAGACATCACAATATTTTGGGAAGGTCCACTCTTGAGCGAGAGCCTCATGATTACAACCTAATCATGAGAATCAAATGAGAGTGCATCCTTATTTTGAAAACAAATAGGATTCTAAGCTACCTAGGACTCAAACCATTATTTTTAAATTTGAAATATCATGGTGTGTTGTTTCAATGCCTGAATCCACAATCCTAACATAAATTGTTTTATTCTTTTTTTGCAGGATTTAGTTGGTTATATTAAAAGTCAGTTGAATTTAAAATTCTTGACTTAGTGGCATGAAATCTTGACCATTATTCTACACTTAAAGACATATCCAATGGTGCAAGAAAAACATCAAACGAAGTTCATTCAAAATTTATGCCTTTAGTAAGTTGACCTATCATGTTGACCACCATGGTATGAGATAATGACATTTTAGCCCCATTACTCATGCATGGCAAGCTAGCTACATGTGGAATTTTAACAATACTCTAAAATGACTAAAATCACAAACCTCGTTAATGGTTGACAGAGTCAAACCTTACACCTAGTTGGTTATAACGCTAGGTTAAATACTTGGCCACTAGGAGGAATAAGAGTTCCATTTTGTGTTTGTATTTTGTTCCATAGTTGAAAATACAACTAGGAGTGTGAAGTTAGAGAGAAAAATGTATGAAGTTAAGTTTTTATAGCAACCTTACATGCTAAAATTCTTAGCTAACTCTAGAGAGATTACCTCTTTATTTGTACTCACATATTTTCCATACCAGAAAAGAGAGAGTAGAGCATGTTTACATTTTAGTGTTTTTTTTCTCCCATAAGGATTTCCTAGGGAAAAATGAGTCTAGAGCATCATTACTTTTTAGGGTTGCTTGTCTCCCATAAGGATTTCCTAGGAAAATAATTGTGTTGATTGTCTAGAGATATGTATGTGTGTGTTTCATTATGTTCCCTATTTCTTATGTTGTGTTTCATTATGTTTTATATTTCTTACATTTCTGCCCTCCTATTTTTCTTTCCAATCAAGGTTTATAAAGTAACATGAGAAGCAACATGAGACTTGGAACAATCATTTTCATTATCTATATGGAAGGAAAGAAGGATTATATCCCCTTAAGCTTAAGCTTATGTAGTTTGTCAATTTTTATCATATATTTTTTGGTAAGGGTAAATGTTTTTTTTATCTATAGTACAATTCATGAGTTCCCCAATTTTACCTCATGTAAAGCAGAACTATTACAAATTTCGGCCAAACTTTGTAAAATGTTCAGCCGAACTATTGTTGAAAAAAAAAATCGGCCCTCGATTCTCACAAAAGTGTAACCCAGCTTCACGTTTCTGCCCTAATGCTAGAAACGAATCTACATAAATTAAAATAGAGTAATATTCATAACGTATAGATGTGATATGAATAAGGGTAAAGTAACCCTTCAAGAAGATCCTCAACAGTAAGTGGAAAATTGATTTAATTCATAAAAATTATTGTGAGATCAATCTCAATATAAATTCAATTTCAAGGTTCATAGTTCATTTTACTATGGATCCGTGAATTAAATATTCACTGAAATTAATATAGAGCCCTATTAAGGTTAAGGTAGAGGGGCAAGGACTATGTGGAAATTAATATCCATTAGAACGAGGCCATTAAAAGGTTAAGTAATCTTATGACAATTTATATATATATATATCTCATAAGGTTGAGATATTTTGTAACTTTTAATTAAATTTAAGACAATGTCTATATGGTTGTAGATGAACAAACTTAGAATATGTAACAAGTAATTAACATGGAAAAGAATGGTTCAATAATATTTAAATGGGGATTTAACTAATACTCTACTAATTTCCATGTAATATGAAATGGGATTGTTCCTAGACATAGAGTCTCCTTGGAATTTATAAGTTGGAATTTTAGTTTTCAAGAGCATATGTTCACAAGATGACAGAGGTATGAATATTTGAAATCCTTCTCAAGGAATTATAATTGACAATAAGTGTTAAATGAAAAAGGAATAAATAAACTGATTAAAATTACATCAAATATCGTCATAAGGTGACGAACTATAGTAAGTTTTTGTGTGTGATTAGTATACATTCTATAGATAGAAACAAAAAAAAATTGTGGAACCCGAGATGCTACATCTGACATGAAAACCACCTTAGATGAAGGTGGGCATTTGTACTTGACTTGTTATTTAAGTACACATGTCGATCATATTGCATGGTTGATTGATTTAGGTTCATACTTTAAAATGACTCCTCTTAGGGTGTGGTTGTAGGAATATGAGAGGTTTTTATGGTGGTGATGTCATACTAAGTGATGAAAAGAAGGCTATAATGAGAGGAGAATGAAATTTCAAGCTAAATTTGATAGGTGGAAGGATTTGAACAATTCCTAGTGTTCTAGACATTGCTAAATTGGCCAAAAATCTAATTTTTGTAATAAAGATCTAAGATGCAAGTGTAAGGAGATTTTCAGAGAAATATACCTGCAAGATGATTCGATAAACAATGGTATTAATGAAGGGAGTTTGGATCATAACTTTGTACAATATTTTGGGAAGTATTTTTATTTCTGGGTTCAAAAATTATAACAGTCTTGAAAGTGGAGCAAAAAATATTATTGTCTCTATTGGAAGGACCATGTTATGGAATTAAATATTAGGACATATTGGAGAGTAGGGCCTTCAAATACTACATGGTAATAGTATAGTAGAAGGTATGTTAGATTTCTAATTAATTTTTTTTATGTGAACATTGTGTATATTACAAGAAAAATTGGGTGAATTTTCCCTCCGCTGGTAAGAGGGAAGAAGGGATATTAGATATTTTTCATAATTATGTGTTTGGATGTGGCACATTTTTTTTCTTTTTGAAGGCATCACTATTTTTTGGCTATTAATTTAGTTTTTGCACTTAATGGATATGGAATATGCGATTAAAATTAATTGATTATGTAATGAAATTTCATTTGATGACTAAATGAGCTTTTTGGGAATAATCATGAAATAGAACATTAGTAATAGAGGCTTATTGATATTGAGAAAAGCTATTACGTGGTCAAGTCCACAAAGTGTACCTTCCCTAATATTCTCTTAAAAATCATAGGAGAAAATTGTTAAATTTAGAATAGCATAATGGGAGAAAAATAACATGCTGAAAAAATAGCTGGACGGAGTTGCTAACTTGGGTGAAAAAAAAAAACAACAGAAGAGAATTGCATGATTCAAAGGAAAAATAATAAATTTATCTTATTTCAATTCAAAAAGCCTTCGTAACTAAGCGGCACCAACAATAAAATTTCGACACATATGAGAAAAAAATATGATTGGAATAACTGAAAGGAAACCACTAAGGAATATGAATATGTTTGTTGTTATTCCTAGATGTAATCAGTCTTAGCTTGGGGGTAATTATTGGTTCCAATTCGTTTATTGGGAGGAACGTTCTCTCTCCCTAAGTATTCCCAGGTGGTTGGTTATGGTCATATGATTGCTATTTTATGATTACATGTTGAATTACATATTTATTAATGTTACTTATTATTATGATTTTTTTTGGATTGTTGAATTATATAAGGAATTAACTATGGTGAATAAATAGAGTAGTTTACTAAGAACATAATTGTAGATTCACATGTGGTAAAATTACTCGAGTTATAAAAACCTGCTTAAAAATTTAGCTTAGACTAATATATCTAATTAGATTATAGTACATGCATGAGACTATATATATAACATAAATAGTTACTTTCTAAGAATTAAAGAGATACTAACCTAACTTTAAGAAGGAGAATCTAAATAACTAGATTCTTAGAATATATAATATAAAAAGGAATAAGGCTAGAGCTCAAGCTCAATGTTGAATGAATACATTAGAATTATGAATTAAAATTTAAATAAATATAGTAATATATTCTCCAAAAGAATGAGTTGGAACATAATTAATTTGGAATTGTTGAGAGTTCGTTTAGATGAATTTGGACAGTAAATTTAGATAAGGAAACATGGAATAGCTTTAATATCCCTGTAAACCAATTGGCATGCAAATTATATTTATGTTTATGATTGGAAAATACAATTAAATGGAAGAGGATATATTTAGTCCACTCTTTAAAAATATTTTTACCCTAGATGGATATGCAAAACATTATTATGAGGAAATAAATATTAAAGTCCAAAAAAAGAAATTCTAGAGCATGCATATAAATAGAGATAATAAGTGGGGTTTAAGTAAAACTAGCATACAATGTCAAATTATTAAGCCGAGAATAGAACAATACCATAATGGTAGCATATTAAAAATATAAACATTCTCTTGAAATTTCCTCAGATATACTATTAATTATAAAATTAAAGAGGGAATTGCAAATGAATTGTTTAATACATAATCTAGATTATAACCCAATGTTGGCTATAGAAATAAATATATTAAATGGACACCCATGTCTACATATATAAATCATGAATGCTAGATATTGTTATAGTTAAATGACTAGTGTCTAAGAACTAAATACAATTGTAAAAGGAATAGCTTTGAGGAAATGTGTAGGGTTATTGGAAGTAGAATTTAGCAAGTGTGTATCACTCGTATTTAAATATATTATAAGCTATGTTAGCCCACTTCAAGACAAGTAAATTAATTTAATAATAGTTAAGGTTGAGTGAAAATAATTGAAGACAAGAAAATCCTTTAGCTTCTATTAAATTATATTTGTACTATGAAGTAAATAAATTGAAAGAGAATAACACATGTTCGATATGCAATTCATATTTAACCTTAATAATAAATTGTTGTTCAATCACTTACAAGGACTAAAGGTACATATATCTGAAAACATCGAGCAGAGTAGCAAATAAAATATATAACAACATTCAAGCACAATTGTGTAAGAGAAATAAAATAATAGCACTATGGAAAATATATAACAACATTCAAGCACAATTGTGTAAGAGAAATAAAAATATAGCACTATGTTTTAGGACTGAAATTTTGACACCCTTATGTTCCTCTTTTTAGAAATTTTGTATTTTTAGACCTTTGAAATATTATTGGATTAAATGGATATGGAAGGAATAATGGTGTTTATGTGATGATGCTATATTTTATTATTATTTGAGTTAATATATAAATTGTTTGTAAATATTCACGTAAAATCACTAGAGTTTAGAATATTTTTTTAGTGGTTAAAATCCACATGATGAACCTTCCCTAAAATCTTCTAAAAATACCTAGGATAAAATAAAATAAAAATATTAACATAATGGGAGAGAAATATTATGTTAATCACTTTTTTGGAGAGAAATAATAAGTGGGTTAAAATAGGGATAAAGCATGGTGGGAGAGAAGGGTGTACTTTAATGAAAAAGAATCTAATTTCGAAAAAACTAAGAAAATAATGTCCTAGGATTACTACAATTTGTACTTGGTTTTTTATTGTGATGATGCCCTGTCTCAATCACTTGGATACTCATGTCAAAATCAGCATTCCTAGTTATTGGACCCAGGGTTGACTGGATCACGAAAACGAATAAATATACTACTATTAAGCCATGGCAGGGACTTGCTGCTCTACAGATCGTCTTGTTAAATTATATATCTTTAACCAAATTTTGTTGTCTTCCGTATTAATTCATATTAAAGAAAATAAACTTTAGGCCCAAATTTCATGTTAATGTTAAAAAGTGTCACACAACCAGTATTGCATGTTTTCCATCTGTCGTGGTACATTTTTTCCATGTTCCATTGTTCACCGTGGTCTTATGTTTACCCCCCCTCCCTGGTTCAGAAGGGCTGGGAGCACCATTAAATGAAAAGAAATGCATTCGGTGACATGGAAGCCTAATCTATAACAACAAACAAATTAAATGCACACAGATACGAAAGTGAGGGGTAATTGATGTTAGTGCTCCCAGAAATGGGGCTACTTGTACCTTCTACTACAGCTTCTAAATCACCCTTGGTATGGGGACATCAATCCTTACGGTACCCCTCACATCACTCATTGGTAGCAGTCAGAATTTTGAAGGGAGACATTCACAGGTCAGAAACACCTCACTCAACAAGCGGCAGAATCAATTAAAAAAAGTACTTTCTGTTGGGAAATGCCAAAGCTAGGTAGTATGAATATGAATAGAAAATACTTGATATATGTCCATGGAAATGAATGTATTTATTCTCACTAGTTTTCTGTATGAAAAAAAATACCATCCCATTACAATACCCAGAAACTTGCGAGGGGAAAGAAAATTATTGGTTAATAATGTGTGTATGCCTCCACAAGAAGGCAGAGCAAACACAGTATGTGCAGTGGATGATCCAACACATAATATTGTAGATGTTTCTGCATGAGGTAAGGCAACATGCTCCTGTCATGGATACTATGTTTGTAACAATGTTCCTCTTTTTCAACCAACTTTAAGGGATGGCTTCTATAAATGCCATGCCCACTTCACAGGCTTCAAAGGAGGGGCTTACGTGTACAAGTGTTAGTATTTGCAGCGGTGTATGGGAGTTTGATATGGGTGAATTTTATTAGGGAAATGTGCTGGCCATAGCCATTCCGAAATGGAAATTTGGATTTCACTCTAGGAAAATAACTTTGACATCTAATACATCTTTTATCCTTCTAAATATGTTTCAACCTTGTAAAATTTTTGTACACTCTAATGTTGAACCATTTCCAGATTATGGATAACCCTTTCTAGATTATGAATAACCTGGGAACGAGGTTCTTAACATTCAGCATTTTCAAGAAAACACGAGGTTCTTAACATTCAACATTTCCAAGAAAAAACAAAAGAACTATTGAATGGTTGGTATTGCAGTAGCATGGTTGTTAAATATTACAATATGAGGGTTGTTAATTTCTACGAGTTTTTATTTTGGATAATCTCGTATGCAGAGATAAACGTCATAATTTTAACAAATATTTTTTTTTATATTTTAACATTTTTTTCCAGAAATGAAAAAACGTTGTTTACTACCATACATAGTCTATACAGAAATCACTGGCATCATTCAAGTATCCCCACACACAGCAGCATTTTTCGAAAGAGGCGAGAATTTTGGTGACATACTCGAGTTCTACTGGATGCAAAGTAACTCGACAAGCGGGGACGACAAGAGCACCACGGCGGCCGGGAGCAGCAACAACGCAGCTAGAGTTAAAAAAAACGCGCGTACAATGAAAAATGTAAACCATCAACATTCGCAGGTGACTTATTTATAAAAAATAGTTCAGGCGAACTATTTTAAAAAAAAAAGTTTGGCCGAACTAATAGTTCGGCCGAACTTTTGATGCCGGTTTTCCAATTCCCAGCAAAAATTCTGTTTTCCCGCGCCGTCAGTGTGCTGTCAATCTAAACGGAATCACGAGTTCGGCCGAACTATTGTTGAAAAAACATTTCGGCCCTCGATTCTCACAAAAGTGTAACCCAGCTTCACGTTTCCGCCCATATATATATATATATATATATATATATATATATATAACTTGATACAGTTTGATACTTGTGAGATCTACAATTTTTAGACATATTTTATGAGATCTACAATTTTTGGACATATTTTATTACAGTGTTAATATAATTTTTTTTGTTCCAAAAAGTTAAGTTTTGGATGGTTTTAGTAATTTTGGCATGTGAATGTGAAGTAATGTTGTAATATAATTTGTTTGGTTTTTAAAACTTTTAAGTTTTGGATAATTGAACTACTAGTAATGTTGTCATCTATAAATTAATGTTTTGCTTCTGAACTACATTTGGCATGTTATGTAATGATGTGTTATAATTTTTTTTGTTTTTAAAATTTAAGTTTTGGATGCTTGAAGTAAATTTGGCATGTGAAGTAATGTTGTGATCTATAATTTTTTGTTAAATTAAAAGTTAAGTTTTGGATGGCTTCAATCTACATTTGGCATGTGATATCATGTTAAATGTTTTTATTGGATAGTTGAACTATAATTGACATGGCATGTGAAGTAATGTTATGTATGATATAATCAAAAAAATTTTGAAACTCAAGTTTTGGATGGTTTCAATCTACATTTGGCATGTGATATTTAATGTTAAATGTTTAATGTTTTTATTGGATAGTCAAGAACTACAATTGGCATGGCATGTGAAGTAATACGTGCATGTGAAGTAATGTTGTGATCTATAATTTTTTGTTAAATTAAAGGTTAAGTTTTGGATGGTTTCAATCTACATTTGGAATGTGATATAATGTTAAATGTTTTTATTGGATAGTTGAACTATAATTGGCATGGCATGTGAAGTAATGTTGCACGATCTATAATAAAAAAGTTTTTAAAACTTAAGTTTTGGATGGTTCAATCTACATTTGGCACATGTGATATAATGTTAAATGTTTTTATTGGATAGTTGAACTATAATTGGCATCGCATGTGAAGTAATGTTGCACGATATATAATCAAAAAGTTTTTAAAACTTAAGTTTTGGATGGTTTCAATCTACATTTGGCACATGTGATATAATGTTAAATGTTTTTATTAGATAGTTGAACTAAAATTGGATGGCATGTCAAGTAATGTTGTGATATAATAAAAAAGTTTTTAAAACCCAAGTTTTGGATGGTTGAAGTACATTAATCATTTGAAGTAATGTTGTGATATAATCAAAAAGTTTTTAAAACTAAGTTTTGAAGTAATGTTGTGATATAATCAAAAAGTTTTTAAAACTAAGTTTTGGATACCATTTTAATCTACATTTGGCATGTGATATAATGTTAAATGGTTAATGTTTTTATTGGATAGTTGAACTACAATTTGCATGACATGTGAAGTAATTTGTTTTGATATAATCAAAAAGTTTTTAAAATTCAAGTTTTAGACATAGTTGAAGTACATTTGGTAAGTTTTTAAAAAAAAATTCACTCAAACAATAGTATGTAGTATGTAAATTTTTCATTATTGCACATAGAACATATTCGACCATTGAACAGACAAATTTTGTACTATATTTTGAATCAGGAATAGAGACGTGGGTCAAATCCCACCAAAAGTCGAAGAAGTGCTCTGAGTCTCTTGTCTGAAAGGAATCTTCATGCAAAATTATACCGCGGAGAATTTATTTACATTGTGGATACTTTTTACCAAAAAATCTCACAAGAAAAACTACGTGCTTTGAGTTCGTGTATATATCTAGTACATGCAACATTTTTCATCAATGCACATAGAAAAACTACTTTCAGTTAATTGCATTCTAGAACATATATATTGAGTACGTGAAACATTTTTCATCAATGCACATAGTAAAAATACTTGAACAGTTAACTGCATTCTAGAACATATACATATATATCCAATATGTATGCAACATTTTTCATCAGTGCATGTATAAAAATGCTACTTTCAGTTGATACTAAAGTGTGCATGTACCAAAACAATTTGTACATGTGAAAAAACTTGCACAGATAACATAACAAGGCAGCTCAAATTTTAATTGAGTACTGGAAGTTCTAGAACATATAATCGAAAGAGAATAAATTTTTGGGCAGTTCAATCAAAAAAATTCCAATGGAATGACATCTTCAATAATCCGTTCATGATCGGATTTTGACATTTTCCATTTCTTAATATTCATTTTTTTCTTTGATTGAACCTCGATCAACTTTATGCATGCTGCACACACCAAGTGACTATATTGACAACTTATGAAATCAGGTTCATAGTCTTCAAAGTAAACAAAATTCCCACTTTGATTAGTTTTTCTGAAAAATTAACCTTTCAGTATAATAGATCCTCTTTCATATGGAAATCCGTGATCATTATAGTCTTCTAATAATTTCATTTTTCGTTCAGTGCAACGCATCAAATAATACTTCACAGTTTCATCGTTGTCAGTAGGTGCAATTACAGCAAAAACATCTCCTGTACAATAAAACAAAGTTGACAAAATGATACATATATTCAAATTTATTTCTAGATCTTTATCATTAGAAAGCAATTCAAATGTTACCTTCTATAACAAGATCAGAAACTCGATCACCATCGGATGATATTGTAGTCTCCTCTGATTGCATTTCTTCAAACATTGCAACGGACATTTTTCCCTTTGTATTTAGCTTTGTATGTTTCCAATCTTTTACATACATTTTGTTTTCACAAACGTCATTGGACTTTCTGTTGTCTATGCAAACAGGACAAAAACAAGAATATTTTCTTTTATCCAATGCAAACACATTTCTAGACGACTTTGTTTTAATTGAATGCAAATTTCGATTCCATTTTATTGTTTCAACATCATTTCCAATTGATATATCTACGTCTTCGATCCCAATATGCCAAAAAAACCTTTATATGGAAAATTTAAAGAAGAATGTAAATATGATATCAAAATACAATCAAAGATAATCATTGTGATAAATGTACACTGTTTATTTAATTATATATTCAATAAAAATTAAATTGAATGTACCTTCGCACTTCCCTTGATCGGTTATTCTCATGGCTTAGAGGAGCGATGCACCATTGAACAACTTCTTTCATGTCCACAAGTTGGCTTGCAGAGGGGTTCATTTCATATCTTCGAAGTGCTCGTTTTATGCATGCCCCTGCACTGTCATGTTCTCCTTTTCCATGGCTAGTCTCAAATAAATTCCAACAATGTTTAATGCAGTTTTTCTTATGAAGACAACATAACCAAAAGAATGATCATGCAGATTTGAATTTTCATGCACATCCTTCTGACCATATCCAATTTTCATTGAATGTTATTCCACGATTTTTCAAGGAATCATAATTTTTTCCAAAATAATGTTGTACAAAATATGTATCATGTGTACGATCGTCACTGATATAAAAGTGATATTATTTAATAATATCTCAATTTTCACTGGTGCTTTATATATGATCGACATTTTGTTCAGCATGTCTATATAGAATATGGACGAGCATGGATACTTGGTCAGAATTATAGTATTCACTCTGAATTTCTTTTTCTGGAACAAATGTGTAGTTTTCTGCAAAATCAATTATTGAAAAAATGGTCCCTGGTAGAAAAACGTCATGGGATTTTTTGAATTGCAAGTCTTGCCATCAAGCTCTATGGGAATGCTTGGTGTATTTGTAAATTTATGCCTCAAAATTTCTCAACAAGTCTATCGCAAAAATTTCTTCTTCTCGTAATTCAATTCTTTTAACACTATTCGCACCTTGAATCGATGTATGGATATATTCATATCTCTTCCATTTCACTTTTATGTTGGACAATTATTGATCATTTATATCAGTACGATATTTGTTTTGAAATTTAGTCAAATTTCCACATTCATCGCATTTTTTACCACCAACACATTTTTTTTCGTAAAATAGTTCATCGCTTTCTCTTTCACGTAGAATTTGAGATATGAAATCACGGATAGTGGAAGGAGGAGGTGAATCCTTCCAAAATGTTCTACCAAAATCAAGGAATGTTTCATAATATAACTAAAATTCCACATGATAATGACAAAAACAAGTGTCGCGTACGGTGATAGGTTTTACATACCATGGTTTTTGTTGAACAAAAGCACTGATTGAAACATGAATTTCACGATTATCTTCTTTGAACTTGTTGAACAACTCTATCTGAGTGGTTTCCAAGAAATGTTTTTCATGTTCTTCATACTGATTCCGTGCTATTCTTCTTCTCATCACATGCCTTGCAGTTGGCAAAACACGCAAATTGTTCTTCCAATATTCATATATTATTTTTTTAACATTTTCTCCAAGTCTATCTCTATATGGTTGCCTACAAATATCTCTCCAACAAGAAAGTTCATCATTTACATCTATTTGCAACCGGAATTTCCAATGTTTGTGCAAAGTTTTTCGCGAGGTTCCTAATGCTCGTGCCATAATTTTACCAAGAGATTCTATTTAGTACTTGATGAAACCACTGCCATATGTATTTCTCTACGTACAACTAAAACATTTTTCTGTCTAGATATTTTCATTGAATTTATAGCACTATTTATATTTTGTATCACATTTTCCTTCATTTTTTTATCTTTGGTTGATTTTCGAATACCCAATAAAGTCGTAGCTTCTTTTAATTTTCTTAATGAAGGAGACATTTCAACATTTGGGCTTGAACTGTCACATTTTCCTTTATGAAATACTTCTCAAAAATGTGGTTAACACGATATCGTATATAATGGTCAGCTTTTTTATCTCTATATGTGTGAGTGTCAAAATTTTCTAACATCTCTTCATCGACATTGATTTCATCTGTACATATTCGAATGAAGAGTACATATAAGTTTACATATTCAATAAATAACTAAATTAATATATATATATGTATAATTTCAATAATACGTGCATGTGTTCATCATATATATATATATATACCTTGTGATTCAATTTCTTCACTTGAATTTCTTTCATCATTTTCACCATCTTCAATCATTGGTTCAATATCTCTTTCACTTTCTCTTTCAAAATTTTGTATCTCATCATCAGTGTTTTGAGGAATATCTCTCTCTGTTTACATTGCAAAATATTTTTCAAATTAGTTCATCAAATAAAAATTAAGCTTCACATTTTACACTAGGAAAATTTGAAATATATCAAAATCATAATATTTACATTTACATACCTGTTTCAACTTCTAGTTGAGGTTGATTTTCCCCTTCAATATTTGAGAGTTCTTCTATATTTCTTTTGAGAGATTGTCTCGTCTCTTCTCTACGTTCTTCAGGGTCTCTTTTTCGATCACATTTTCTCATAAAATTTCTTCGATTTCCCATGATAATAGAGTATGAAGTTCAAAAAATTTCCTTCAAAAATTTAGAAAAAAACTCAATTAAAAAAAACATCACAAAAGATTTAATTTAAAAAAAAAACTCATTTGAAATTTTTTGCAAAAAATACATACTTCAATCCAAAACACTTACTTTAAAAAATTCAAGAAAAAAATGTCTTATAAAAATGAAACGAAGTTCAAAATATTTCATTCCAAGTCCTACAAAAAAATTTCATTTTAAAAGTTACACAAAAACTCATTTTAAAAAATCATTATAAAAGATTTACTTAAACCCAAAACCAAAAAATTTCTTTCCAAAATTAAGCCCAAATTCATACTTTAAACAAAAAAAAAAAAAAGCCCAAAAAACTAGATCACATACCTCCAAGAAATGTCTTTTGAATGTACCTCCAAGAAAATTCTTTAAACCCAAAAAAATTCCTTGCAAAATCATATCAAATATATGAAAATAATGTGTCTCAAAGAAAAGTCCTTTGAAGTCCTTTGAAAGTACCTCCAAGAAAATTCCTTAAAACCAAAACAATTATTTGCAAAATCATATCAAGACTTTTGTAAAATCAGACCAAAAGTCTGAAAATATGCGAAAATAATGAATGGTTTCGCGACAATTTATATTTCTGCGAAACGTTTTTTTGGAGGGGCTCGGCAGTACTTTCCGGCCGACGAAAAGTTAAGTAAAATTTCAGCCGAACTTTTAATAAATAGTTCAACCGAACTACTTTGTCTTTTGATTTAACATGTTGTCGGTGCAAAAAACAGTTCGGTCGAACTTTGTTTAAGATTTTAGCCGAACTAACGCGTCACCAGTTACGCAGAGCCAAGCCCTGAATATGTTTCTATGACTTTGGACTAACTAAACTCCATGAAACATTCTTGAATTAACTGTCAGAACCAAGACAAGCATTTTCAGAATTGAATCTACTTTCAGGAAATATAACTTTCATGGAATTTCATAAATATTTACAAATTTTAATTAATTTTGTAATAAAATGGATGCAAACAATTTTTGAAGGTCATTATGATTCATTGAAATCAAAATTTTGTATCTTCCAAAATATGTTGTAAAAAAAATTGAAAAAATTATCGTACATTACATTGTTCTGTTGTCTCTAATGGGTAGCTTTTATATTTTTAGTTTATAACTTATATGTTAAGAAATTTCTTGCATTGCGAAACATATTCAAAATATGCAGTTTTTCATATTGGTCTAGTTCAAAAAATTCTAGTAATTATGATATGCATCCATTGGCTTTGTAAATATGACGAAACTAAAGTAGACTCTGTCTAGATTGTTGTAACACATTTTGTTTCTCAAAAACACAAATTTTCAAAGAATACAACATTGCGTATTAACATGACTTCTTATGAATCTGTTGATTTTTAAAAAACACACATTCAAATAAATGTTAATTTGACATAACAAATGTGTATAAAAAAATTCCAAAAAATATGTAATAGAAATCTAACAAAATTTCTGACAACTTTTTTTTTTATCGCAAAATGAAATTCTAAACAGAAAAATTGTTTTAGCTTGCAGAAAGTTTAAAAAGTGAAAAAAATGAAATTTTTTTCTCAAAAAAGGGCAAAAAGTGTAACCCAACTTCACATTTTCACCCTACAAAATTTAAACCCTGCCTTTGTCATGATAATACCCCGTGCAAACTATGATCAAACCTTAGCACTGAACAGTTGTATAAATAGCTTGGTGGAAGGGAAGAAATATATACCCTATAGAAATTCAAAACTCACTCAAATTCTCAAGGTATGGATGGATAAAAATTTATTCAAACATTTTGTGCTTGTTTGAAGCCGTCCTCCCTTTTCTGATCTCTCACAATTCCTTTATGTGTTGTAATCTACCCATTTCAACTGTCCTATGTTTTCTAGATTGTATGGATCGCTCCAATTACTAGCACTTACCAAAACTTAGATTTCCATTTTGGACAAGGACACCGAACCAAATTAAATGTTATGTTTTCTATTTTAACCAAACCACTTACCATAAAAGGAAACCTTCAAAGTTATAGACTACGCCAATAGGTTATAGATTATATTTTTGTTTGGATTTATTTGTTCTTAGAATTTGATATAACGTATATCATCAACAACCAAGAAGTTCCACTTATAGATATTTTTAATGTTACAAGGTTAGATTTGCCTTGAACTTCAAAGAAAAGGCTTTAAATCTGATAGATGGTGTAGACTTGACCCAAAACATCCAATTATATCCTAAAGTATTGAATGGATTCTTATTCAACTTCCTCTTTCTAGGTAAACATTTATCTGGTTTTGAATTCGAATGGATCTTCAACAATAATAAGGTATATGTTGTAGATCCTAGAGATAGCCTTGAGTTGCAAAAGACCAGTGCCTAGGAAATCTTCAAATCAGAGGTTAAGTGTGGACAATTGCATAAATTCCTATAATATAATATTGGTCAAGAGAATAATGATTTTGGTGGTTCAATAAAGGAGAAGACCATTTGAGCTTGATTCATGTGAATTCCCCAAAGTGTGAGAGGGCTCGGGAGTTTGTGAGGCTATATGGCTCTTAAATGTGCCAATTAAAACAATGACCAAAGATCTTAAAAATATGCAAATGCATTGAGATAGAACGGAGAAGTAACCCAGGAGAGACAGGCTTAAGAGATTTAAGAATTTGTCTACTATGAACTTAGAGGAAACAGATATGAATGAGATATGGACAACAACAGAGGTTCGTGGAGTGCAAATTAAGGGAGCGTAGTAAGCTTAATACATGAGCGTCAACACCTGAGTGTTATGCAGACACAAATTCATGAATAAAATTATAGACCATTGACAGCTACATTACACGAACCATCAAAGCATAATAGCATGAAAGATGATTACACATAAAGAGGAGATTACTGATAACAGAAGGAAACATATACATACTAATCATTTCTCCATCTGGAATCCAAATATCAGCTCTGTATTCATATTAAGTTTAAATAGCTCTCCCAAATATGTGTGTCGGGGCACAAAGAGCACAATCATACAAAACTACAACAAAATTCTTCAAAATTCCCAAACCTTTCTTTCATCTTAGAACTCACTAAATGTAGAGTTCTCCTACAGGGTTTATGATCGAATATTTTATCATGATCGACCCACACATGTGAAACAAAAATATCCTAACAAACTATCAGAGTGTGCATCAAGCAATTACTCCGCAATAGAAAAATCAAAACAGAATTGGGTACAATCGGGATTTTACCCACAAAACATCACTATCTTAACAGTAAAAATAAACAAAATAGTTAGCCAGGGAGGCCAAATTCTAGATTCTTCAAACGAGCGGCGAGAAGTGGTTGAGAAAAGGCGAGCAGTCTGGCCTTCATCATGTAATTCCATCTGTTGTTCAACATCCTCCACTCCTTAACTCTCATGATTTCCACTTTTCATTGCAAAACGGTTAGTTGTGTTGTGTGTGCTGAACTCTTTAGTGGGGAGCTCTTGGAGGGACTAAATAAACCGTAACCGCATGCTCTACCAAAACCTCTTCCTGTATTTGAAAACCAGAAACCAGATTTCAAAGGGGGGCTTAAGTGGTAAGCAGTATGAAAGAAGGGGGGTGTGAAATTATGAGAGGAAGGCATGTGGAGGAGTGAGTGGTAATGGATACCCACTATTACGAACCCCCCCCCCCCCCATGGTTAAAGTTCGAAGGCCGGGGGGGTCTGAAATGTGTTAAGGATCGTCGGATGCATTAGGGTGAAGCGAAGGTGATGGAGAGATACGAAGGGCTTAGCGGTGATGGTATGTGCGAAGACCGGATGGAAATGGTGGAAGGCATGGTGGGACCTTCCCACATCGTAAATCACAAACTTTAACATGAAGTAGTAGAGCTAAAATCTAAACTGTGCAAAGTGCGAAGCGTGGGGGGTGGGGGTAAGTGACGTGGAGGGAAAGTGGGACGTGACCACATCGAAAGTCGCAAAATTTAACATGAAGTAGTAGAGATAAACTCTAAACGGTGCGAAGTGTGAAGCGCGGGAAGGTAGGAAGTGACGTGGAGGGAAAGTGGGACCCAACCGCATTAAAAATCGAAAACTTCAACATGAAGCAGTAGAGATAAAATCTAAACGGTGTGAAGTGCGAAGCGTGGGAAGGTGGGAAGTGACATGGAGGGAAAGTGGGACCCGAACGCAGCCCGCAGATAGCAATATTTAAGTTTAAGTTTATAAGTGCAGAGGTAAACTCTTAAATCGACAAAGTGTGAAGCGCGGGGAGAAAGGAGGTGACATGGAGGGTGGAGCCCACTGCATTGGCAGAGCTATAATGCAGAAAATGCTTATGCGGTAAGTGTATGAGGTTTCATATTATACGACATGTATTTCATGCGGCCAGAAGTGGGGGCAGAGCTGCTATGGTGGGGCCAACCACATCGCAACTTACACAAAATACTTTGTGCAGCTTAAGCGGTGAGTTATAAATTGTGCGAAATGCGATATGCCCCACGCTAAATGCTACAAAGTAGGAAGAGGAAAAATGTAAGGAAAATATAGAATACAAGGGTTTGCATGCGGATTTGGGTGATGTATAAAGGTTGGATGGGTCCCGCTTCATCACATCAACGAAAAACAAGGTTTGACATAAGTCTTAAGAGGTAAGGTTAGAAACCTGTGAGCTGTGAAGTGCGGGCAACAGGTAAGGCTTATATGCGCTCCATGGGTGAACAGGTCCCACCTCATCGCAAATCACATTTCGCTCATTTTAACATTTACCCTTGCGCCCATCCTGAAGAACTTGTGATCTGCGATTGCGATTTGGATCTCCACTGTTGAACGTTTCTTAGATCCAACAGTCCTCACCACTTGCTTGATGTGGTTTTTCAACCTGGTTTGTTTGGGTGCGCCCGGTCATTTCTTATTTGTTTGTGGAATACTTGCCCCGTGTTCACGACTTGACGTGCTTTAGCGTTCACGGCTCGACCTGAACATGTGCATTAATTGACCCAATCTCATTCAGGACTCTGCCCTTGTTGTTTTTCTATCTTAAATGTTTCTCTAATGCGTTTGTCTTTGCTAATAGTAACTTCTTCTCTGCCTCTGCCATGTTTTTTCCTTATAGGGACCACTTCTCCATGTTATGTTAGGTCACAGGCCAACAATTGGCTCCATTGTGGGACAACATGTTGTTCTAAGTGTGTTGAGAACCTGCAGACCTGAATGCTTGTTCTTTATTGGGCTCATCGAGTCGCAAATGCATACTGTAAGCCAAAACTACAATTGAGATGTGCACTCACACCTATCAAAATGGAAATCACTACCACACCCTAAAAATCTTGAATGTTGAAATCTGGACTATGCTGAAACTAGAAATATTCTCATAGTACTGAGCTTATTGGCACTCCTACCTATACCTAGTATGATAAAAAATTATCCCATCGAATAATAATCACATTTCCAATGTAACCAGTCAAGGAAATGAGTGCTTAACTGAAATTGGCATCCCATTCTTGTAGGTAGAGAAATGGGTTTAAAACATGGCAATTTATCACTTCCACTGAATTTCATAGCTCCATTGATGAACCTGGAAAATTCTTCCTTCCCTAATGGCTGCAATATACTACCCAAAGGATCACGGTAAACATGTAACATGAGTTTTTATGAACAATTTGTAACAAGAAAACAAACCTCATTCCAAACTATTGCTTATCTTGTGCGTTGCCACTGGTTGTCTTCAGGTAGCAAGGATGACTCTTATTTCCTATCCTTTTCCATTATAGTCAACTACTTTGTGTGCTCTTCATCATTTCCTTTATCATACGAAGGCTTGCATGGGAGCTGCAAACTCTCGATCATCTCGAGTAAAGGATCTTGATTAATAACAACATATTGTGTTTCCTCAACATCCCATGAAGAACTTAATGACGAAGAATTTTTATGAAGGTCTGTACACTCAGAAAGAATATTTGAGTGATCTTTAATCAGCAAACCTAATTGGCCTTCTTTTGTCAAGCTTTCTTGGCTTTCACTAGGCACACTTGATTGGTGTTCAATCGTTGAATACAAAACTACTAGCTGAAGGTGCTCTTGTGGATCTAGACAATTAAGCTCTACTTCCTCTATTTCCGAATCACTACACTGTTGTTTATTTTTAGTGTTATCCTTTGGGAAATAATTCAGCTCTTCCCCTTCTTCAGGGAGGTTAAGCTCACCTTCCTCTTCTTCAGCACAGGCTAGAAATTGGTTTTCCACATTCGGTCCAAAAACCACCATGGGTTTTTCTTCTTGGAGATTGAAGGGCATGGGCCCTTTTTCTGTAATGGCTTCTTCTTCAAGGGTATAGATGTGGGCTTCTTATCCTTGGGAGATCATCTGCTTGCTTTGTGGAAGTGGATATAGTGGCCTCATGAGGGGTTGACTCTTCTAACAGCTTCTCCCCTTTACTAGAAGTACTGGGAGGGGTTTGTTCTCTTGATATCGAATCTTCATTTTGTTCTTGCCCTCAGGTTCTCTTTCTGGAGGACCTGAGGTCATACTTCTTCTGGAGTTGAACCTACATGAAATCCATGAACTATCTACAGTAATCGTTGATCTCTTGATCCTCTAGAGGGACTTCTTCTTCTTCTTGTTCCCCTTTGATAATGGGTTCACCCTCCTCATCATCAGAGTAGGTGAGGAATTGATCTTCTTGTTTGTATGTGACTTCCTCGGGCCCCTGTTGTAACAACTGCAGAGGGGGCCTCCGATATGGAGGATTAAACCCCCAGTTAGGAATCATTTGGTTGGAATGAGGAGGGGGATTATGGGCCTTTGATTCAAGCTTAACCAGATTATTTGAGAGGTTCTTGAACAGCTTATTCAGTTCTTCAAGTCTATACTCATGTGGTTCCCTCTCCTGATTTGAGGTAGAAGCCTCCTCCCCCTTCTTTCTTCTAGCTTAATGTTCTGTCTTCCCTTTGAATTTACCAGTAGAAGTAAATATTTCTTCTACCTCTAACGCATCGGTCTGGATCTCATCCAAAGATGTGGATCTTCTTTCTCTTAAGATGAACCCAAAATCAGGCTCGAAAGCTCCTACGAAAACCACCTTAGCAACTACTTGGGGAGGCTTTATTTCAATGGGGAGGATTTATTTCAGTGGGGAGGTTATTATAGAGCTTATTGAACCTCTTTGTAAATTCTTTTACATGCTCATTGTGTCTCTTCTTGGGAGCATTGAAATTTGTGAGGACATATCCATGGTCCCTCTTTTCTCCCCATTTCAATGTGAAGAAATTTTCCATTTCTTCCCAAGTGTGGATTGTGTTGTTGGCTAGATACTTGAACCATTTTCGGACTTCTCCCTCCAAGTATTGGACGAAAAGCCTTAATACCATATATAAGTGCTCTACATTTACATTCCCAACAAAAGCGCATAAGTTTTCAACATGTTTCTGCGCAGAATTACTATCTTCCCTGGTGAACTGAGGCAGTCTCTCTCGATAGTCTTGCAACATATCATTTAGAGGCTGAGGGAAGGCCAATGGGGCATAATTGTTCAAAAGGAAACTCGACACAACCATCTGATTTAGAGGTGGAGGTAGGTGATGGATCTGAATCTGGTGTGAGGCCTAATGAAGGCCAAGATTACTTTTGATTAGGACTATTTTACAGTGGAGTTGCCAAGGTGAGGAATGTGAAAATATCAACCCTTCGTGCTCACCTAATTGAAGGGTGAAGATAATTTCGTATCCCAGGGAAAAGATTTCTTCATTTGTTTCCCTAGCAACGGTGGAAAAAATATGTTGTAGCTCCTAGAGACAGCCTTGAGTTGCAAAAGACCGGTGCCTAGGACATCTTAAAATCAGAGGTTAAGTGTGGACAATTGCATAAATGCCTCTGACAGAATATGGGTCAAGAGAATAATGATTTTGGTTCTTCAAGAAAGGAGAAGACCATTTGAGCCTGATTCATGTGAATTCCCCAAACCATGAGAGGGATCAAGAGGCTGTGAGGCTAGATGGATTTTAAATGGGCCAAGTATAAAAAAATGAGTTGAGATCTTAAAAATATGCAAAGGCGTTGAGAGAGAACGGAGAAGGAACCCACGAGAGACAAGCTTAAGAGATTTAAGAATCTCTCTACTATGAACCCAGAGGAAACGGATATGAATGAGATATGGACAAAAACAGAGGTTTTTGGAGTGAATCAAGCTTAATACATGAGCGTTAACAACTAATCGTTATTTAGACACGAATTTATGAATAAAATTACAGACCACTGGAAACTACATTACACGAACCATCAAAGCAGAATAGGGTGAAAGATGATTACACATAAAGAGGAGATTACTGATAACAAAAGAAAACATATACATACTACTCATTGCTCCATCTGCAATCCAAATATCAGCTCTGTATTCATATTAAGTTCAAACAACTCCCCAAATATGTGTCTTGGGGCAAAGGGAGCACAATCATACAAAACTACAACAAAATTATTCAAAATTCCTGAACCTTTCTTTCATCTTAGAACTCACTACATATAGAGTTATCCTGCAGGATTTATGATCAGATATTATGTCATGATCAACCCACAAAGGTGAAACCAAAATATCCTAACAAACTATCAAACCGTGCATCAAGCAATCACTCTTGCAACATAAAAATCAAAACAGAATTGGGTACAATCGGGATTTTACCCGCAAAAAATACTATCTTCACAGTAAAAATAAACAAAATAGTTAGCCAGGGAAGCAAAATTCTATAATATTTAAAGGAGTGGTGAGAAGTGGCTGAGAATAGACGAGCAGTTCAGCCTTAATCATGTAATTCCATGTGTTGTTCGGAATCCTCCACTCCTTAACTCTCATGATTTCCACTTCCCATTGCAGAACGATCAGTTTTGTTGTGTGTGTTGAACTCTTTAGTGGGGAGCTCTTGGAGGGACTGAATAAACCATAATCGCGTGCTCTACCAAAAAATCTTGTTGTATTTGAAAACCGGTAATTGGATTTCGGAGGGGGGATTAAGTGGTAAGACTTATCGAAGAAGGGGGTGCGAAATGATGAGAGGAAGGCACGTGGAGGAGTGAGTGGTAATGGATACCGCCTATTTCGCCCCCCCCCCCATGGTTAAAGTTCGAAGGTCGGGGGGGTTGAAATGTGTTAAGGACTATCGAATGCATTAGGGTGAAGCGGAGGTGATAGAGAGATGCAAAGGGCTTAGCGGTGATGGGATGTGCGAAGACCAGATGGAAATGGAAGAAGGCATGGTGGGACCCACCCACATCACAAATCCCAAAATTTGACATGAAGGAGTAGAGCTAAACTCTAAATGGTGTGAAGTGCGAAGCGCAGGGGGGTGAGGTAAGTGACATGGAGAGAAAGTGGGACCCAACTTCATCATAAATCACAAACTTTAATATGAAGTAGTAGAGATAAACTCTAAACAGTGAAAAGTGCGAAGCACGAGAAGGTGGGAAGTGACATGGAGGGAAAGTGGGACCCGACCACATCGCAAATCACAAACTTTAACATGAAGCAATAGAGATAAAATCTAAACGGTGCGAAGTGCGAAGCACAGGAAGACAGGAAGTGACATGGAGGGAAAGTGGGACCCGACAACGGCCTGCAGATTGCAATCTTTAAGTTTTAGTTTATAAGTGCGGAGGTAAACTCTTAAATCTGTGAAGTGCGAAGTGGGGGGAGAAAGGAGGTGACGTGGAGGGTGGAGCCCACTGCATTGGTAGAGTTATAATGAGGAAAATGGTTATGCGGTAAGTATATGAGGATTCATATTATACGACACGTATTTCAAGCGACCAGAAGTGGGGGGGTGGAGCTGCTTTGGTGGGGCAAACTGCATCGCAACTTACACAAAATACTTTGTGGGCGCCTAAGAAGTGAGTTATAAATTGTGTGATATGCGATATGCGACGCGCTAAATGCTACAAAGTACGAAGAGGCAAAAGGTAAGTAAAATGCGGAATACAAGGGTTTGCATGCAGATTTGGGTGATGTATAAAGTTTGGATGGGTCCCACTTCATCGCATCGGCAAAAAACAAGGTTTGGCATAAGTCTTAAGACATAACGTTAGAAACCTGCAGGCTGCAAAGTGCGAGCAACAGGTAAGGCTTATATGTGCAGCACGAGTGAACGGGTCACACCTCATCACAAATCACATTTCACTCATTTTCACATTTACCCTTGCACCCATCCTGAAGAACTTGCGATCTGCGATTGCGATTTGGATCTCTGTCATTGATTGTTCCTTATATCCAATGATCCTCACCGCTCGCTTGTCGTGGTTTGCCGACCTTGTCTCTTTGGCTGTGCTTGGTAATTTGTTTTTTGTTCGTGGAATACTTTCCCTGCGTTCATGACTTGACTTTCTTTAGCGTTCACGGCTCAACCTGAACGCGTGCACAAATTGACCCAATCTCGTTTAGGACTCTTCCCTTGTTGTTTTTCTATCTTAATTGTTTCTCTGTTGCCTTTGTCTTCGCTAATAGTAACTGCTTCTCTGCCTCTGCCCTGTGTTTTCCTTATAGGGACCACTTCTCCATGTTATGTGAGGTCACAGGCCAATAGTATGCAATAAAATTAAATGTTTCAAAATCCAATTCATATCATATTTCAATGCCACGAGCTTTCTTGGCCTTCCTCCTATTTCCTACTTAAACCATATCGCTTCCGTGTCGTTCTACGTTTGAATTACTTCATGCTTTCGTTTCTCCGCTGAATTGTGTGCACACTAGAGTGGAGTTTGGATTGGAAAGGTGCCAAAAGGGAGTTCGAATCTCTTGGAGAACTACAATTTAACTGGAGTTAGAGAGCTTCAGGCCGGTGGCATGCATCAATGGAGAGTCGAGAATGGAGACGAACGGAGACAAAAACATAAAAGGAAATGGATAAAAAACAAGCGAAGGCCCACGGAGAGAGTCAAAGTGTTATGGAAAAAAGAATGAAAAATGGTATAGGGAAGTCCAATTCATATCACATGTAGACTACATCCTTTACATATACAAAATACTAACTAGAAAAATATCTCAATGGGACATCTACCTAAAACGTAAAACTACCAGATTCCTTCCCTACACGTGTTGTATTAAAAATATTCATTTGGCATGAAACAAACTAACAACTCAACAAAACAAAAACGAGACACATAAAAAATTAACAACCTACAATCCTAATTGGTATAAAATGAAATCTCTCTTCTATAATTTACATGGCCCCATTCTTATTAGTCCCTACCTTGCTGGACTATAGCGATCGCTAGGTTGTTGACCAGCGATTAAATCATCCTTTTACCAAAGAAGGTTTTTCCTTTTTATTACATTTTAACCAAAGTTCTAAAAGTTTTATTTTCCTATTTATTACATTTTAACCAAATTATGAAATTTTAAGGTAAGTTTGAGTTTCGAGCTCTTATTGCACGCCAGGACATATAAAGTAATAAAACTTAGGGTATAAGTTTTTAGTTTCATTGAATTACACTAAAATATGAACTAATGTTAGTTTGGAATTAGCATTACTGTAACACATTTAATGTTAAATTTAGTTTTTGGAATTTAAAATTTGTTTGTGGTGTGATAATACATTTACAATTGGCTTTCCACATGCAACAAATGTCACCATTTTTTGTCCACAACTGTATTTGAAGTGCCATTTGTCTTCACATGACCACCTCCCAACTTTCCACAGCCTCTGCACCGCTTCACCCAACCTTCCTCATGACCTCATCCTTTTGCTGCATCTAACACATTGTACACATCTTTGGAGGCTTGTTCGACAAAGGAGAAATCTTTGAAGACACTTCAGCTGCATCACTAGAGGAACACAAAATGAGAATCCACGAAAAAATGGTTATGTCGTGCTGCTTGCTCATCATCTCCCGTACGATGGACTCCGAGGTGGGGGAGCAGATTCTTCAGCCATTCACAAGCAGAGGATTTTGTGTTATGGCATCGGCGCCTGATCTTCGCTACCTCTTCGAGAGGATCCCGGCAGAGGAATGGCTGAGAAAGATTGTGAGCGGTGATATCGATCCTAATGCAGTCCCATTCACCCATAATTTATCGAACCTCCTCAGCCTCACCGTTCTTAAAAAGTATTGAGGCATCTACATCGACATGATACTTCTCAGAATATTTTCGAGCCTAAAAAACACCATAGGAGCGTAGATTGTAGATCCTAAAACCGGGCGGTGGATTGAGCTAAATAATGCAGTTTTGGTATTCGATAAACGACATCCTGTGCTATTGAAATTCATAGAAGAGTTTTCCCTCAAGTTCAAAGGTAACATCTGGGGCCACAACGGTCCTTACCTCCTCACTCTTGTAGTCAAAAGGCTAATCTCCAACGAGACTCACCATGCCTTCAAAATAATTACTGGCATCTGAATAATAGATTCTGAAGCAATAATGAAGGTTTTTCACTACTCACCTACTTACCACTACTATAGAGGCAAGAATACAAATTGCAACTTTTCTTTGTTAGCTTTCAGTATTCATTTTTGCATTATTTGTTTTCTCCCTAGCTACTGTTGTAGTATGTTTAACTCAAGTTTGAGCCTTTCTACCTTCATCATAATATTCTTCTAATCAAATAAAGGAATCACATTAAATCAGACAAAACCCATCATGTAAGTCCTCGTACTCTCAAAAAATTTTGGCTACAAACACAATTTTATGATAAAAATGAAATCAAATTTGTTATTCCCTTATTACTGAGAGTGCTCTAACCCAAGGAAAATCCTAGAAAATACCAATTTGTGTACATTGTATGGACAATATGTGGAATCTAAATGCTTTCTCAAAATAACTAAAATGGCCAAAATGTTTTGCTTCATATGAGTTACCTTCCCCTCAACCATCATTACAACGTCTCTCTTCTCCAATTATATGCTAAAATAAGTGCAAGAGGAACAAGGGAAGATAGGAAATGCAATATGTGGAGGATTTAAGCTACCTTTCACTGCATTCTCTAGGAAAACAACATTGTCGAACTCCTTGAAGGTTCTGGTGGAGAAATCTAAACTAGCCAACTTGTGTTGTTTTTGCCATTTCTCTCCATCCACAATGAAAATATCATCCCACAAAATGTCTTCCAAAATTTTGTGGTTGAACTTTACCTATCAAATGAACAGAATAGATAATATAGATATCACAATCTGATATAGTGAAAAAATAGAGTACCATCTACTCTCATAAAAATATCTATTGATAAATATATATATATGGGAAAAAAATATAGTGAGAGCTACTGTGGTAAAAAAATAATATAGTAAGAGCTAAACCTTGACATCATTGGTACAAACGTAGCTGAAGGTAGGATAAGCTATAGCCTATGTTTTATAGCGTCTATGGTGATCAGCCATAAAGTCATGTAAGCCATTAAAATTAAAAATGGAATTCACCATAGTGCCAGCTATTGGTGGATATAGGTCTGCATTCCTTCATTTCATTTTGAGTAGAAGCATTGGCAGTAGTGCAGCAGAGCAATCAGCATAGCTACAACTATAGCTGCTGGTCATGGAAAATAGGCATTATGTTCATGTTCCATTCCTGTTAAATTTCCATGAATGGGAGGTTTACTAGGCATTATGTTCATGTTCCCGTGGAGAACTTCTGGTTGCTATCAATTTAACCATCAATTTCCAACCAACGGGGATAATATTAGGCTTCACTTCATAAATGGGCCAGCTTATACGTGGCAAGCACTGAATATATGCTATCCCATACTGGACAATTGTTATTTATCTTTATTATTTTTATATTTTTAATTATATAGTATGGATTGTTAACGAATAGCCAGTTTACACAAAGGTGCTATTTTATTTCAATGTCTGTTTCTGATATTATCTTCTCATATTTGTTCGCCTTAACCTTGTCTCTCATTGTTTGTTCTTGAATCATTTTAAGTGATCACATACAATTGTATTGCCTCAAGGTCATTGCCAATAGCTTAATTCAAAGTGTAAGCAATAGCTTAATTTCAAAGTGTAAGCAAGGCATACGGCTTGGGGTAACTCTTTACACAGGATATCAGACTTTGGCAGGCCGAAGATTTTCAAGATATTAGACTCCAGTAGGAACTGTAGCTGCCTATTTCTCTTGTCTAGAAAAACATGAGGCTGATGCTCCTACTGCCATGTTATTAATATTAAGAAATAATATGGTTATCACATGGGAACTTGTGGACGAAGAAATTAAAACTGCAGTAGTCTAACTAGACTGTTTTTTCGTCTTGAAAATTATGGAAATTCTGGAAAGATTTTAAGAAAATTTGGCAGGGATTTTAGTAAATCCACATTATAACTATAAAACATTATTATTTTGGATGTCCTAGAGGTTTTTGATGGTGTTGAATCTATTTCTACATGATTCAAACACTGTTATTGTAAGATTTCTTAAATTTTTTTGGCCCGGATTCTTGCCAATTTTAGCCATCGGTGTAATTCCTCCGTGTCTTTTTAAACAATTCCAATAAAATTTGTTAAGTGATGTTCTAAATTATTAAAATAAAAAATCAAAATCAAAATCCAGTTGGCAGTGCGTTGCTCTGGACTTGTTATATTGATCTTATCCTCAAAGTTAGAGAGGATATCAGATTTTATTGGCAGTAGTTTAGATTGTTTTTGTTTTTTAGCTCTGAAAATTATGGAAATGCTGGTAAGATTTTACGAAAATTTGGTAGGGATTTTTGTAAATCCACATTATAACTATCAAAATTTAATATTTTGGGTGTCTTAAAGGTTTTTGATGGTGCTCAATCCATTTTCACCATCAAAATCATGATTCAAAAACTGTTACAATAAGGTTTCTTAAATTTTTTTGTCCGAATTCAAATCAATTTTGACCGTCAAACCAATTCGTTGGTCTGTGTCTCTTTAGAAAACTCCATTTTATTGTATTCGCATTTTAAAACTTGTCCAGCCGGGCACTGCGCTGCTCTGCACCACTCTGCTATATTTATCTGATCTGCAAAGTTAGAGATATGAGATCAGATTTTATTGGTGAGTAGAACACAGATTTTCAATCCAATCCGATACATTATTGCAATATATTGTTGATACATTATTGCATATATATTGTTGGAATCTTCGAGAGAGGCTCTCCATCAACGCAGGAAGCTTCGGCCAACGAACACGCAATAAACGTTTATTTCGCTTTCTTCGTGCTCATGAATTGAATGAAAGGTAGTTGCCAACTCTTTAAATTTATTGCACAACACATCACGGGCGTGAAAATCACAAATCAAGAGATTATCTTACAATTTCTGATTTGGGTGCTCTGCAAGTAGAGATTTCTGCTATTAAAAGTACCTTGAAGTCGCCTTCTTTTGCAGTTCGCAAAGAAGTTGTCTTTAGGGTTTGGCTAAGGTTGGTGTTTCTGATTTCCACATCATTTCCTCCAGAAAGGGGTTGGCAATGGCGATTCCGAAAATGGTAGCAGCGAGCAAAGGGCAGTGGATGGAAATCGCTCCTTTCTGTAAAGCATGCGTGGTGAAACAGCGGCCTTCCGGTAAAAAACTGCTCACCATCGCAGAGGAGCGGAGTCTGAGCAATGGCGAGGTCATGGATGGCCTTCACCCTTCTTTTCCTGTAGTCTCTAACTTCGAAGCAGATGGTGATGATGCAAGATTTTCGTCTGCAGCATGCTGACTCTTTTTTGTACAATGGGAAAAATCTTGTTGGGGTTTTTGCATGTGAGAGAGTTGTTATGGGAATCGATAAGTGATTTGTGCGATCCATCTATTAAAATAATGGTTCTGCAATTACCAAAACTTGTATAAATTTACGCATATATTTTTCAGATTTGCCTGGTATAAAGAGTTGTTATGGGAATCGATACGTGATTTGTGCGATCCATCTATTAAATAATGGTTCTGCAATTACCAAAACTTGTATAAATTTAAGCATATATTTTTCAGATTTTCCTGGTATAATTTTGGAATTTTGGGTGGCTAATTTACAATTTTGGATTGAAATATTGTTTGTTTGAAGAAATCGCTGAGCAGTTCTCACTTTTAGATAATATTGTTTGGAATTGCACCACAATACTTATAAAACAAAATCTCCTCACATCCTCTAAAGTTATAAATAATATAGACTACAAAGAGAAATTGACAAAGCATAGAGAAATGGACAAGGCCTCATGTGTTGTTCCAGAGGGCAACTTGGCACTTCATTTTTTAGCATGTCAAATATCTGATTGAGATATTAATGAAAGACAGTTTTGTTTTTCTTAGTGTTTATGTTTATGCCATTTTAATGTTCCACCTGTCAGTTTTGTTTTTAAAAATCTCTGTGTTGACAAAGGAAATTTCATTCCTCACTGTGTGTTAGGATTTATCAGAAAATCCAACAATTTTCGTTGGTAGAATTCTGAACATGTTTTTTGTGCTTCCAGGAAATTAAATCTTCTTCGAAGTTTTTTCGCATGTGAGAGAGTTGTTAGGGGAATCGATACGTGATTTGTGCGATCCATCTATTAAAATACATATGGTTCTGCAATTACCAAAATTTGAATTGAATTTACCCCTGTTCTAATGGTTTAATTGAGAATTTACAGATAATTTTCACATTTGCGTATGGGTCATTTTCGATTGTCGTTAACAATTATTTTTGGATTGAAATATTGTTTGAGATTTGACACAGCCAGATATCTATATATTGGAATGGGAAGCTTGTTTTTTCCACCTGAAGAAATCGGGAACTGCTCTCAGTGAATCTTTGCGGGTGAAAAGTTGCGTTCTTCCCTCTTGAGATTTGGGTGGTGCTCCAGACGATTGCTTCTGTTCGAAATCATATTTCTGACTTTCATATAAAAGTGTGTGCTTTTGATTATCATAGTTCGTTGACTACTTTTATTGGAAATAAATTTCGATATTTTCCTTGAAGATGCACAAATAAGTCTAGACCCATTAAGGACCGTCAGATGCATTAGGGTCTGAAATGTGTTAAGGACCATCAGATGCATTAGGGTGAAGCAGAGGTGATAGAGAGATGTAGATGGCTTAGCGATGATGGGATGCGAAAATACCGAATGGAAATGGTGGAAGGCATGGTGGGACCTACCCACATCGCAAATCACAAACTTTAACATGAAGTAGTAGAGCTAAACTCTAAACGGTGCAAAGTGCAAAGTGTGGGGGATGGAGGTAAGTGACGTGGAGTGAAAATGGGACCTGACCGCATTGAAAGTCGCAAACTTTAACATGAATTAGTAGAGATAAACTCTAAACAGTGTGAAGTTTGAAGCGCGGGAAGGCGAGAAGTGACATGGAGGGAAAGTGGGAGCCGACTGCATTACAAATCGCAAACTTCAACATGAAGTAGTAGAGATAAACTCTAAACGGTGTGAAGTGCGAAGCATGGGAAGGTGGGAAGTGACACGGAGGGAAAGTGGGACCCGACCGCAGCTCGAAAATCGCAATATTTAAGTTTAAGTTTATAAGTGTGGAGGTAAACTCTTAAATCTGCGAAGTGTGAGGTGTGGGGAGAAAGGAGGTGACATGGAGGGTGGAGCCCACTGGATTGGTGGAGTTATAATGCGGAAAATGGTTATGTGGTAAGTATATGAGGTTTCATATTATACGACACGTATTTCATGCAGCCAGAAGTGGGGGGCAGAGCTGCTATGGTGGGGCCAACCACATCGCAACTTACACAAAATATTTTGTGGCCGCTTAAGCGGCGAGTTATAAATTGTGCGAAATGTGATATGCCCCGTGCTAAATGCTAAAAAGGAGCAAGAGGAAAAATGTAAGGAAAATGTATAATACAAGGGTTTGAATGCAGATTTCGGTGATGTATAAAGGTTCGATGGGTCCCGCTTCATCGCATCAGCAAAAAACAAGGTTTGGCATAAGTCTTAAGAGGTAAGGTTAGAAACCTATGAGTTGTGAAGTGTAGGAAACAGGTAAGGCTTATATGCATGCCATGGGTGAACGGGTCCCATCTCATCATAAATCGAATTTCGCTAATTTTAACATTTACCCTTGCGTCCATCCTGAAGAACTTGTGATCTGCAATTTCGATTTGGATCTCCACCGTTGATCATTTCTTAGATCCAATAGTCCTCACCACTCACTTGATGTAGTTTGTCAACCTTGTCTGTTTGGGTTCGCCCAGTCATTTCTTATTTGTTCGTGGAATACTTGCCCACATTCATGACTTGACCTGCTTTAGCGTTCACGGCTCAACCTGAACGTGTGCACGAATTGACCCAATCTCATTCAGGACTTTTCCCTTGTTGTTTTTTTGTCTTAACCATTTCTTTGTTGCGTTTGTCTTTGCTAATAGTAACTTCTTCTCTGCCTCTGCCATGTTTTTTCCTTATAGGGACCACTTCTCCATGTTATGTTAGGTCACAGGCCAACAATTGGCTCCATTGTGGGACAACATGTTGTTCTAAGTGTGTTGAGAACCTGCAGACCTGAATGCTTGTTCTTTATTGGGCTCATCGAGTCGCAAATGCATACTGTAAGCCAAAACTACAATTGAGATGTGCACTCACACCTATCAAAATGGAAATCACTACCACACCCTAAAAATCTTGAATGTTGAAATCTGGACTATGCTGAAACTAGAAATATTCTCATAGTACTGAGCTTATTGGCACTCCTACCTATACCTAGTATGATAAAAAATTATCCCATCGAATAATAATCACATTTCCAATGTAACCAGTCAAGGAAATGAGTGCTTAACTGAAATTGGCATCCCATTCTTGTAGGTAGAGAAATGGGTTTAAAACATGGCAATTTATCACTTCCACTGAATTTCATAGCTCCATTGATGAACCTGGAAAATTCTTCCTTCCCTAATGGCTACAATATACTACCCAAAGGATCACGGTAAACATGCAACATGATTTTTTATGAACGATTTGTAACAAGAAAACAAACCTCATTCCAAACTGTTGCTTTGCTTGTGCGTTGCCACTGGTTGTCTTCAGGCAGCAAGGATGACTCTTGTTTCCTATCCTTTTCCATTATAATCAACTACTTTGTGTGCTCTTCATCATTTCCTTTATCATACAGAGGCTTGCAGGGGAGCTGCAAACTCTCGATCATCTCGGGTAAAGGATCTTGATTAATAACAACATATTGTGTTTCCTCAACATCCCATGAAGAACTTAATGACGAAGAATTTTTATGAAGGTCTACACACTCAGAAAGAATATTTGAGTGATATTTAATCAGCAAACCTGATTGGTCTTCTTTTGGCCAGCTTTCTTGGCTTTCACTAGGCACACTTGATTGGCGTTCAATCGCTCAATGCAAAACTACTAGCTGAAGGTGCTCTTATGGATCTAGACAATTAAGCTCTCCTGCCTCTATTTCTAAATCACTACACTGTTGTTGGTTTTTATTGCTATCCTTTGGGAAATACTTAAGCTCACCTCCCTCTTCTTTAGCACAGGCTAGAAAGTGGTTTCTACTTTCGGTCCAAAAACCACCATGGGTTGTTCTTCTTGGAGATTGAAGGGCATGGGCCCTTTTTCTGTAATGGCTTCTTTGAACTGCTCTTTAGGAGGGTCGGGCGGTTTCAAGGGTATAGATGTGGGCTTCTTATCCTTGGGAGGATCATCTCCTTGCTTTGTGGAAGTGGATGCAGTGGCATCATGAGGGGTTGACTCTTCTAACAACTTCTCCCCTTTACTAGTAGTACTAGGAGGGGTTTGTTCTTCTGATATCGACTCTTCATTTTGTTCTTGCCCTTGGGTTCTCTTTCTGGAGGACCCAAGGTCATACTTCTTGTGGAGTTGAGCCTGCATGAAATCCACGAACTATTTGCAGTAATTTTCAATCTCTTGATCCTTTGGAGGGACCTATTCTTCTTCTTGTTCCACTTCGATAATGGGTTCACCCCCCTCATCATCAGAGTAGGTGAGGAATTGATCTTCTTGTTTGTCTATGACTTCCTTGGCCTGTTGTAACAACTACAAAGGGGGCCTCCGATATTGAGGATTAAACCCCCAGTTAGGAATCACTTGGTTGGATTGAGGAGGAGGATTCTGGGCCTCTGATTCAAGATTAACCAGATTATTTGAGAGGTCCTTGATCAGCTTATTCAGTTCTTCAAGTCTATACTCATGTGGTTCCCTCTCCTGATTTGAGGTAGAAGCCTCCTCCCCTTATTTCTTCTAGCTTTATGTTCTGTATTCCCTTTGAATTTACTAGTAGAAGTAAATATTTCTTCTACCTCCAATGCGTCGGTCTGAATCTGATCCAGAGATGTGGATCTTCTTTCTCTTAAGGTGAACCCAAAATCAGGCTCGAAAGCTCCTGCGAAAACCACCATAGCAGCTTCTTGGGGAGGATTTATTTCAGTGAGGAGGTTATTATAGAGCTTATTTAACCTCTTTATAAATTCTTTTACATCCTCATTGTGTCTCTTCTTGGGAGCATTGAAATTTGTGAGGACATATCCATGATCCCTCTTTTCTCCCAATTTCAATGTGAAGAAATTTTCCATTTCTTCCCAAGTGTGGAATGTGTTGTTCGCTAGAGACTTGAACCATTTCCAGGCTTCTCCCTCCAAGGATTGGACGAAAAGCCTTAATAACATATATAAGTGCTTTACATTTACATTCTCAGCAAAAGCGCATAAGTTTTCAACATGTTTCTACATAGAATTACTATCTCCCTTGGTGAACTGAGGCAACCACTCTAGATATTCTTGCGGCATATCATTTAGAGGCTGAGGGAGGGCCAAGGGGGCATAATTTTTCAAAAGGAAACTCGACACAACCATCTTCTTTAGAGGTGGAGGTAGGTGGTGGATCTGAATCTGGTGTGAGGCGTAATGAAAGCCAAGATTACTTCTGATTAGGACTATTTTAAAGTGGAGTCACCAAGGTGAGGAATGTGAAAATCTCAACCCTTCATGCTCACCTAATTGAAGGGTGAAGATAATTTTGTGTCCCATGGAAAAGATTTCTTCATTCATTTCCCCAGCAACGGTGCCAAAAAGATGTTGTAGCTCCTAGAGACAACCTTGAGTTGCAAAAGACCAGTGCCTAGGACATCTTAAAATCAGAGGTTAAGTGTGGACAATTGCATAAATGCCTCTGACAGATTATAGGTCAAGAGAATAATGATTTTGGTGGTTCAGGAAAGGAGAAGACTATTTGAGCCTAATTCATGTGAATTCCCCAAACTGTGAGAGGGCTCAGGAGGTTGTGAGGCTATATGGCTTTTAAATGGGCCAAGTATAAAACAATCAGCTGAGATCTTAAAAATATGCAAAGGCATTGAGAGAGAACGGAGAAGGAACCCACGAGAGACAAGATTAAGAGATTTAAGAATCTCTCTACTATGAAATCAAAGGAAACGGATATGAATGAGATATGGACAACAACAAAGGTTTGTGGAGCACAAATTAAGGGAGTGCAACAAGCTTAATACATGAGCATTAACACCTGAGCATTATTCAGACATGAATTCATGAATAAAATTGCAGACCACTGGAAACTACATTACATGAACCATCAAAGCATAATAGCATGAAAGATGATTACACATAAAGAGGAGATTGTTGATAACGGAAGGAAACATATACATACTACTCATTGCTCCATATGCAATCCAAATATCAGCTCTGTATTCATATTAAGTTCAAACAACTCTCCCAAATATGTTTCTTGGGGAAAAGGGAGCACAATCATACAAAACTACAACAAAATTCTTCAAAATTCCTGAAGCTTTCTTTCATATTAGAACTCACTACATATAGATTTCTCCTGCAGAATTTACGATCAAATATTCTGTCATGATCGACCCACAAAGGTGAAACCAAAATGTCCTAACAAACTATCAGAGCGTGCATTAAGAAGTCACTCCTGCAACATAAAAATCAAAACAGAATTGGGTACAATAGTGATCTTACCTGCAAAAACATCAGTATCTTAACAATACAAATAAACAAAATGGTTAGCCAGGGAGGAAAAATTCCACAATATTCAAAGGAGTGGCGAGAAGTGGTTGAGAACAGACGAGCGTTTTGGCCTTCATCATGTAATTCCATGTGTTGTTCGGCATCCTCCACTCCTTAACTCTCATGATTTCCACTTCCCATTGCAGAACGATCAGTTTTTCTGTGTGTGTTGAACTCTTTAGTGGGGAGCTCTTGGAAGGACTGAATAAACCGTAACAGCGTGCTCTACCAAAAAATCTTGTTGTATTTGAAAACCGGAAACTGGATTTCAGAGGGGGGATTAAGTGGTAAGACATATTGAAGAAGGGGGGTGCGAAATGATGAGAGGAAGTCACATGGAGGAGTGAGTGATAATGGATACCACCTATTCCCCCCCCCCCCATGGTTAAAGTTCGAAGGTCGGGGGGTTGAAATGTGTTAAGGACCGTCGAATGCATTAGGGTGAGGCAGATGGATTAGCGGTGATGGGATGTGCAAATACCGGATGGAAATGGAAAAAGGCATGATGGGACCCGCTCACATCGCAAATCACAAAATTTGACATGAAGCAGTAGAGCTAAACTCTAAACAGTGCAAAGTGCGGGGGCGAGGGGTGAGGTAAGAGACATGGAGAGAAAGTGGGACCCTACCGCATCATAAATCGCAAACTTTAACATGAAGTAGTAGAGATAAACTCTAAACGGTGAAAAGTGCGAAGCGCGGGAAGGTGGGAAGTGACGTGGAGGGAAAGTGGGACCCAATCACATCACAAATCACAAACTTTAACATGAAGCAGTAGAGATGAACTCTAAATGGTGCGAAGTGTGAAGCGTGGGAAGGCGGGAAGTGATGTGGAGGGAAAGTGGGACCCGACAGCAGCTTGCAGATCACAATCTTTAAGTTTTAGTTTATAAGTGCGGAGGTAAACTCTTAAATTTGCGAAGTGCAAAGTGGGGGGGGGAGAAAGGAGATGACATGGAGGGTGGAGCCCACTACATTGGCAGAGTTATAATGTAGAAATTGGTTATACGGTAAGTATATGAGGATTCATATTATACGACACATATTCCAAGTGACCAGAAGTGGGGGGTGGAGCTGCTATGGTGGGGCAAACCGCATCGCAACTTACACAAAATACTTTGTGGGTGCCTAAGCGGTGAGTTATAAATTGTGTGAAATGCGATATGCGACGCGCTAAACGCTACAAAGTGTGAAGAGGAAAAAGGTAAGGAAAATGTGGAATACAAGGGTTTGCATGCAGATTTGGGTGATGTATAAAGTTTGGTTGGGTCCCGCTTCATCGCATTGGAAAAAAACAAGGTTTTGCGTAAGTCTTAAGACGTAAGGTTAGAAACCTGCGAGCTGCGAAGTGCGGGAAACAAGTAAGGCTTATATGCACGCCACGAGTGAACGGGTCCCACCTCATCGCAAATCGCATTTCACTCATTTTAACATTTACCCTTGCACCCATCCTGAAGAACTTGCGATCTATGATTGCGATTTGGATCTCTATTATTGATCATTCCTTATATCCAATGGTCCTCACCACTCGCTTGTTGTGGTTTTTCGACCTTGTCTCTTTGGGTGTGCCCGATAATTTGTTTTTTGTTCATGGAATACTTGCCATGTGTTCATGACCTGACTTGCTTTAGCATTCACGGCTCGACCTGAACGTGTGCACGAATTGACCCAATCTCATTCAGGACTCTGCCCTTGTTGTTTTTCTGTCTTAATTGTCTTAATTTGTTTTTCTCTATTGCCTTTGTCTTTGCTAATAGTAACTGCTTCTCTGCCTCTGCCCTGTGTTTTCCTTATAGGGACCACTTCTCCATGTTATGTGAGGTCACAGGCCAACAGTATGCAATAAATTAAATGTTGCAAAATCCAATTCATATCATATTTCAATGCCATGAGCTTTCTTTGCCTTCCTCCTATTTCCTACTTAAACCATATCGCTTCCATGTCGTTCTGCGTTTGAATTACTTCATGCTTTGGTTTCTCAACTGAATTGTATGCACACTAGAGTGGAGTTTGAATTGGAAAGGTGCCAAAAGGGAGTTCGAATCTCTTGGAGAACTGCAGTTTAACTAGAGTTAGGGAGCTTCATGTTGGTGGCATGCGTCAACGAAGAGTCAAGAATGGAGACAAACGGAGACAAAAAAATAAAAGGAAATTGATAAAAAACAAGTGGAGGCCCACGGAGAGAGTCAACATGTTACAGAAAAAAGAATGAAAAATGGTATAGGGAAGTCCAATTCGTATCACATGTAGACTACACCCTTTACATATACAAAATACTAACTAGAAAAATATCTCATTGGACATCTACCTAATACCTAAAACTACCAAATTCCTTCCCTACACGTGTTGTATTAAAAATATTCATTTGGCATGAAACAAACTGACAACTCAACAAAACAAAAACAAGACACATAAAAAATTAACAACCTACAATCCTAATTGGTATAAAATGAAATCTCTCTTCTATAATTTACATGGCCCCATTCTTATTAGTCCCTACCTTGCTGGACTATAGCGATCGCTAGGTCGTTGACCAGCAATTAAATCATCCTTTGACCAAAGAAGGTTTTTCCTTTTTATTACATTTTAACCAAAGTTCTAAAAGTTTTATTTTCCTCTTTATTACATTTTAACCAAAGTATGAAATTTTAAGGTAAGTTTGTGTTTCGAGCTCTTATTTCACGCCAGGACATATAAAGTAATAAAACTTAGGGTATAAGTTTTCAGTTTCATTGAATTACACTAAAATCTGAACTAATGTTAGCTTGGAATTAGCATTACTCTAACACATTTAATGTTAAATTTAATTTTTGGAATTTAACATTTGTTTGTGGTGTGATGATACATTTACAATTGGCTTTCCACATGCAACAATTGTCACCATTTTTTTTCCACAACTGTACTTGAAGTGCCATTTGTCTTCACATGACCACCTCCCAACTTTCCACAGCCTCTGCACTGCTTCACCCAACTTTCCTCACGACCTCATGCTTTTGCTGCATCTAACACATTGTACACATCTTTGGAGGCTTGTTCGACAAAGGAGAAATCTTTGAAGACACTTCAACTGCATCACTAGAGGAACACAAAATGAGAATCCACGAAAAAATGGTTATGTCGTGCTGCTTGCTCATCATCTCCCATACAATGGACTCCGAGGTGGGGGAGCAGATTCTTTAGCCATTCACAAGCAGAGGATTTCGTGTTATGGCATCGGCGCCTGGTCTTCACTACCTCTTCAAGAGAACCCCGGCAGAGGAATGGCTGAGAAATATTGTGAGTGGTGATATCGATCCTAGTGCAGTCCCATTCACCCATAATTTATCGAACCTCCTCAGCCTCGCCGTTCTTTACAAGTATTGAGGCATCTACATCGACATGATACTTCTCAGAAGATTTTCGAGCCTTCAAAAACACCACAGGAGCGTAGATTGTAGATCCTAAAACTTGGTAGTGGATTGAGCTAAATAATGCAGTTTTGGTATTCGATAAACGACATCTTGTGCTATTGAAATTCATAGAGGAGTTTTCCCTCAAGTTCAAAGGTAACATATGGGGCCACAACGGTCCTTACCTCCTCACTCATGTAGTCAAAAGGCTAATCTCCAACGGGACTCACCATGCCTTCAAAATAATTACTGGCATCTGAATAATAGATTCTGAAGCAATAATGAAGGTTTTTCACTACTTACCTACTTACCACTACTATTGAGGCAAGAATACAAATTGCAACTTTTCTTTGTTAGCTTTCAGTATTCATTTTTGCATTACTTATTTTTTCCCTAGCTAATGTTGTATTATGTTTAACTCAAGTTTGAGCCTTTCTACCTTCATCATAATATTCTGCTAATCAAATAAAGGAATCACATTAAATTAGACAAAACCCATCATGTAATTCATCGTACTCTCAAAAAATTTCAGCTAGAAACACAATTTTATGATAAAAATGAAATCAAATTTGTTATTCCCTTATCACTGAGAGTGCTCTAACCCAAGGAAAATCCTAGAAAATACCAATTTGTGTACATTGTATGGAAAATATGTGGAATCTAAATGCTTTCTCAAAATAACTAAAATGGCCAAAATGTTCTGCTTCATATGAGTTACCTTCCCCTCAACCATCATTACAACGTCTCTCTTTTCCAATTATATGCTAAAATAAGTGCAAGAGGAACAAGGGAAAATAGGAAATGCAATATGTGGAGGATTTAAGCTACCTTTCACTGCATTCTCTAGGAGAACAACAACGTTGAACTCCTTGAAGGTTCTGGTGGAGAAATTTAAACTAGCCAACTTGCGTTGTTTGAAAATATCATCCCACAAAATGTCTTCCAAAATTTTGTGGTTGAACTTTACCTATCAAATGAACATAATAGATAATATAGATATCACAATCTGATATAATGAAAAAATAGAGTACCATCTACTCTGATAAAAATATATATTGATAAATATATATATGGGAAAAAAATATAGTGAGAGCTACTGTGGTAAAAAAATAATATAATAAGAGCTAAACCTTGACATCATTGGTAAAATATATATATATATATGGGAAAAGAATATAGCGAGAGCTACTGTGGTAAAAAAATAATATAGTAAGAGCTAAACCTTGACATCATTGGTACAAACGTAGCTGAAGGTAGGATAAGCTATTGCCTGTGTTTTATAGCGTCTATGGTGATCAGCCATAAAGTCATGTAAGCCATTAAAATTGAAAATGGAATTCACCATAGTGCCAGCGATTGGTGGATATAGGTCTGCATTCCTTCGTTTCATTTTGAGTAGAAGATTGGCAGTAGTGCAGCAGAGCAATCAGCATAGCTACAACTATAGCTGCTGGTCATGGAAAATAGGCATTATGTTCATGTTCCATTCCTGTTAAATTTCCATGAATGGGGGGTTTACTAGGCATTCTGTTCATATTCCCGTGGAGAACTTCTGGTTGCTATCAATTTCCATCCAACGGAGATAATATTAGGCTTCACTTCATAAATGGGCCAGCTTATACGTGGCGAGCACTGCATATATACTATCCATACTGGACAATTGTTATTTATCTTTATTATTTTTATATTTTTAATTATATAATATGGATTGTTAACGAATAGCCAGTTTACACAAAGGTGCTATTTCATTTCAATGTCTTCTCATATTTGTTCGCCTTAACCTTGTCTCTCATTGTTTGTTCTTGAATCATTTTACGCGATCACATACAGTTGTATTGCCTCAAGGTCATTGCCAATAGCTTAATTCAAAGTGTAAGCGATAGCTTAATTTCAAAGTGTAAGCAAGGCATATGGCTTGGGGTAACTCTTTACACCGATTTTTAGGCTATCAGACTTCGGCAGGCCATAGATTTTCAAGATATTAGACTCCAGTAGGGACTCTAGCTGCCTGTTGCTCTTGTTTAGAAAAACATGAGGCTGATGCCCCTACTGCCACGTTATTAATATTAAGAAATAATATGGTTATCACCTTGGGAACTTGTGGATGAGGCAATTCAAATTGCAGTAGTCTAACTAGACTGTTTTTTCGTCTTGAAAATTATGGAAATTCTGGTAAGGTTTTAAAAAAATTTGGCAGGGATTTTTGTAAATCCACATTATAATTATAAAACATTATTATTTTGGGTGTCCTAGAGGTTTTTGATCGTGCTGAATCTATTTCTACATGATTCAAACACTGCTATTGTAAGATTTCTTAAAATTTTTTGGCCCTTCCTCCGTGTCTTGTTAAACAATTCCAATAAAATTTGTTAAGTAATGTTCTAAATTAGTAAATTAAAAAATCCAAATCAAAAGCCAGCTGGCAGTGCATTGCTCTGGACTTGTTATATTTATCTTATCTGCAAAGTTAGAGAGGATATAGGATTTTATTGGCTGTAGTTTAGATTGTTTTTGTTTTTTTCACTCTGAAAATTATGGAAATTCTGGTAAGATTTTAAGAAAATTTGGTAGAGATTTTTGTAAATCCACTTTATAACTATCAAACTTTAATATTTTGTGTGTCTTAAAGGATTTTGATGATGCTCAATCCATTTCCACCATCAAAATCATGATTCAAAAACTGTTACAATAAGGTTTCTTAAATTTTTTGGTCCAAATTCAGACCAATTTGGTCCAAATTCAGACCAATTTTGACCGTCGAAGCAATTCGTTAGTCCGTCTCTTTAGAAAACTCCATTTTATTGTATTCGCATTTTAAAACCTGTCCAGCCGGTCACTGCGCTGCTCTGCACCACACTGCTATATTTATCTGATCTGCAAAGTTAGAGATATTAGATCGGATTTTATTGGTGAGTAGAACACAGATTTTCAATCCAATCCGATACATTATTGCAATATATTGTTGATACATTATTGTAAATATATTGTCGGAATCTTCTTCTTTTTTCAGAAAGAAAAAAACAGCTGTTTTATATTGAAAATATTCAAAACAGTACATGTTACATAGCGATACAGTGCATGGAATCACTGTATCAGAGGAATAATAGAGCAAAGATGAAGCAGTCTAATACATCGGAATAGCCCCATAAACTCCGGCAAAGAGTATTGGAGGTAAGCCAAATGATGATCATGAATCACAAATTATACCACGACAAAAAACAAGGATCCAGAAGAAACCTGTAACCAGAATCGAACCCGGAAAAATAAAAGTCACCAACCACCAGAAAAGGAAGAGAGATGTACAGACATGAGAGGCTCTCCGTCAACGCAGGAAGCTTCGGCCAACGAACACGCAATAAACGTTTATTTCGCTTTCTTCGTGTTCATGAATTGAATGAAAGGTAGTTGCCAACTCTTGAAATTCATTGCACAACGCATCACGGGCTTGAAAATCACAACTCAAGAGCTTATCTTACAATTTTCTGATTTGCGTGCTCTGCAAGTAGAGATTTCTTGTATTAAAAGTACCTTGAACGCCTTCTTTTGCAGTTCACAAAGAAATTGTCTTTAGGGTTTGGCTAAGGTTGGTGTTTCTGATTTCCACATCATTTCCTCCACAAAGGGGTTGGCAATGGCGATTCCGAAAATGGTAGCAGCGGGCAAAGGGCAGTGGATGGAAATCGCTCCTTTCCGTAAAGAATGCGTGGTGAAACAGCGGCCTTCCGGTAAAAAGCTGCTCACCATCGCAGAGGAGCGGAGTCTGAGCAATGGCGAGGTCATGGATGGCCTTCACCCTTCTTTTCCTGCAGTCTCTAACTTCGAAGCAGATGGTGATGATGCAAGATTTTCGTCCGCAGCATGCTGACTCTTTTTTGTACAATGGGGAAAATCTTGTTGGGGTTTTTGCATGTGAGAAGATGGGAATCGATAAGTGATTTGTGCGATCCACCTATTAAAATAATGGTTCTGCAATTACCAAAACTTGTATAAATTTACGCATATATTTTTCAGATTTGCCTGGTATAATTTTGGAATTTTGGGTGGCTAATTTACAATTTTGGATTGAAATATTGTTTGTTTGAAGAAATAGCTGAGCAGTTCTCACTTTTAGATAATATTGTTTAGAATTGCACCACAATACTTATAAAACCAAATCTCCTCACATCCTCTGAAGTTATAAATAATATAGACTACAAAGAGAAATTGACAAAGCATAGAGAAATGGACAAGGCCTCATGTGTTGTTCCAGAGGGCAACTTGGCACTTCATTTTTTAGCATGTCAAATATCTGATTGAGATATTAATGAAAGACAGTTTTGTTTTTCTTAGTGTTTATGTTTATGCCATTTTAATGTTCCACCTGTCAGTTTTGTTTTTAAAAATCTGTGTGTTGACAGAGGAAATTTCATTCCTCACTGTGTGTTAGGATTTATCAGAAAATCCAACAATTTTCGTTGGTAGAATTCTGAACATGTTTTTTGTGCTTCCAGGAAATTAAATCTTCTTGGGAGTTTTTTTGCATGTGAGAGAGTTGTTAGGGGAATCGATACGTGATTTGTGCGATCCATCTATTAAAATACATATGGTTCTGCAATTACCAAAATTTGAATTGAATTTACCCCTGTTCTAATGGTTTAATTGAGAATTTACAGATAATTTTCACATTTGCGTATGGGTCATTTTCGATTGTCGTTAACAATTATTTTTGGATTGAAATATTGTTTGAGATTTGACACAGCCAGATATCTATATATTGGAATGGGAAGCTTGTTTTTTCCACCTGAAGAAATCGGGAACTGCTCTCAGTGAATCTTTGCGGGTGAAAAACTGCGTTCTTCCCTCTTGAGATTTGGGTGGTGCTCCAGACGATTGCTTCTGTTCGAAATCATATTTCGGACTTTCATATAAAAGTGTGTGCTTTTGATTATCATAGTTCGTTGACTGCTTTTATTGGAAATAAATTTCGATATTTTCCTTGAAGATGCACAAATAAGTCTAGACCCATTATATTCTTTCATTGGCGGATACATTCACTTGTAGGTTATCAAACGGCAAATCCATTGATGGAAACATCTGCACATCTCCAGCAATAAAATCAAACATAAATTTTGGCTTGCAAATGCTACAACATCAAACATAATTTTTGTATGTCAAATACCTTAAAAAAACATTATGAGGTGGAATGTATTTTTTTATTTTGAAGAGTGAGGAATGAGAGTTTTTGCTGGACATTTTACAGCGTTTTAATCTTTCTTTCATCAAAGTTGAAATTTTCTTCATGTTGGCCAAGCTATATTTTTTTTAAAATTTAAAAATAAAAATTGTTAATTTAAATATCTTATATAGTTATTTAAATCTATGTAAAATTGTAAACATCTTTACTCTTTCATCAATTATAGAATCCACCTGTGTTTTGAACTACCAAGTGTAGTTCATCATCAAATCAAAGAATGTTGCTTGGCTGATCAATTTCATCAATTAAGAACTTATAATTTTTACTCATTTTAACTAACTAATAAAGTATTATTAATTATAATTGTAAATTTAGAAAAAATAAATTAAAAGTCAACATAATAACTAAATATTAATAAATTAAAAATATATATAAATAATAGCAAACCTAGTAATAATAATAAAATAAACTTTAACTATTTAATAAAGTAATATTAATAATAATTGTAAATTCATAAATAAATTACTCTTTACTAAAGTCTCATACGATGGAGAGATAGAGGGAGTGAAAGGAAGGGAGAGAAAGGGACAAGAGGAAAGATGAGAGAGGACTTGAGATACAAGAGGAGAGAAGGAGGGATAGAGAAATGAAGTTGGAAGGAAAGAGAGGGAGGGAACAAGAATCACATAGAGAGAGAAAATTGGAGAGAGAAAGAGAGAGTGTCAAGGGAGAGGTGGAGAGAGAGTATATATGTTTGGGGTGAGATAGAGATAAATAAATAGAGATATAGAGAAGAGGGGGAGAGAAGGAGAAATAATGACAGAGTTGGAGAGCACACAAGAGAGACAGAGACTGAGACTGAGACATAGAGATGAAGGGGAGATACATAGGGAGGCAGTGTTAGGGTCATAGGTTTTCGTTGTCAAATTTATTTTCCTTATCCTTTAATTTTCAGTTATGAGTAGTTGAGCCTATAACTACTGTTGTTGCCATAGCCTCAAAGTCACTATCTGACATCGTTGAAATTCTTCCATAAAGGGTTCATCGAAAGTGTGAAAGATTCTGTCTTTGAGAGGGTCATGAGTTCATATTTTCATGTAGAGTAATTGAGGTTTAAGGGTTTCATTTCATGGAGTTTCCATTTATTACAAGTTAGAACCATATTAGTCAAGTTCCATTTGTTAAAGGTTTATATGTATGTTAATGGTGTTCATCATATCCCCTTGTCACCATTCACATTTCACCTTTCATAAATAGCCTTTTTATATTTCTTACATGCACTATTTACCATGATATACTACATTCATTCACCATTTACCATCATGTCACCCCTGAATACACCTCTCATCATCATTTCCATTACATCCCCCTAAATTCATATCTCATCATCATCATTCATAATAATCCCTTTAACCAAATTTACACCCATGACCAAAACAAGACATATGAGGCACACATTTTCAAATTTTGTTTAAGTTTCCCTCTCTCTCCATCCACAACATGTGCTATAATAAGGCTTCATGTTCAAACAAGAGACCAAAAGGTCAAAAGCAGCTTGGAAGAAGATCAAGGGCAGGTTTTTCAAGTGGGGAAAGGTTTCCACACAGTCGTTGCATAACTGCTGCACAAATGGGTAGCAGCCATCTGTTGAGATTCAACAAGATGATGAGCTTAGTGAAAAGAGTCGCCTTCACTAAGTGGGCCCGCAGGCTATTTTTGGCGCAAGTCTATTTTTACACTATGTCTATTTTTAGACATGATGATCATATTTCAGAAGTTGCAGGATGCTATTTGTGGATTGTTGATCAAGTTGGAAAAATAGATGAAATTCTATTTTTAGAATATTGGGCGAAGTCTATTTATAGATCGTTAATCTAAAAATAGATGCATGTCAATTATTATTAGCTCTTAATAATAATTAGACTCTAAACAACAACTTATTCTCTTCGAGCACTTCAGTTCAGTGCACAGAGGTGGCATATCAGCTGACAAAAAGAATTATGCTATTCCTAAGGGTTTACTGGAGCTAATGCATGGAGGACTCAGTTAGAAATCAAGTGGTAGAGTTATGACACAGTTTGAAGAAGTATTTATGGAGTTGTATTCAGTTTAACTCAGTTAGAATCAGTTGATCTAGTTGTATCTAGTCTAACTGATTGATACACTAGTGAGAGTGGAGTGAATTAATTAGTTAATTAATTCAGAAAGTATAACTCATTAATCAACTGAACAATACATCAGTTAACTACAATGCAGGGTAGTTTTAGTGGAGACCAATGGAGAGGTAGGTGAAAGGGCAAGATAGACTATCTGTTGTGACTATAGTGATGCATTGATTTCATCACACACTCAGTGGAGATGCCAATGAGGATTGCGTAGTCAAGGATGGAGTAACTTGAAATCATTCAGAGCTATTCTTTAGCAGAGATTGCGCAGTGGAGGCAGGCTAGCAGGTGGCATATATCAGTGCATGGATTTGCAAGATTAGGCATGTATAGTGTATGACAATTGTACTGTATTGAGGGCTTCTGATAATCTTTGTATTCTTGTATGAGATTGTCATATGATCTCCATGTTACATAATATATAGTTGGGGTTTTCATCTTCAGGCTTTCCTGGTTAAAAAATGTGTTATGTGCGATTGAATATTTTTGTTTATGCTTCACATGTGTGTGCAATTAATTTTTCCGCAAAAGATTAACGAGTGGAACAGATTCAGTATCTTGCATAAAGTTAAATAGTGTGAGATTAGGTGGATCTTGGACATATGCATGCTTAGTGCATATAATTTCTACATGGTATCAGAGCATTGTTGATTGAAGATTGAAATTGTGAAGTGAGTTTGTGCTGGTGGACAATTCGAATTTGCTACAGAAGATTCCTGGTGCAGAAATTGAGTATACATTAAAATGTCTTTCAACGGGTTGAGATTGGAGTATGCCCTTGATGGGAGCTCGAATTACATAGCCTAGAATAACGGGATGGAGGTAGTGCTGGAGGATAATGGGCTGAAGGAGTTCATCGATAATGATTTTCCTAAGCCGGGATCTAGCGATGTTGCATTACTTGATGCATGGCAAAAGAAGACTGCAAAGACGAGGAGGATTTTGTTGGAAGGTGTGAAGGACCACATTTTGTCCAGCCTTCACGGGAAATCCACTCCATTCTTAATGTGGAAGGCTTTGACAGACTTGTTCCAGATCAGAAGTGACCAGAGAAAGTTGGCGCTTAAAGACAAGCTCAGAAAAATAAAAATGGACAAAGGCGACAGTATTCCAAAATACCTCATGAAGTTTGTCCACTGCAAGGATGAGCTAGGAAGTGTGGGGGTTAATTTTGATGAAGAAGACATGGTGATATTGTCTCTCCTTGGGCTTCCGAAGAGTTGGCATAGCTACGAAGACTCTGTCAATGGACAAGAGAAACTGCCAAGATGGGAGCGACTTTGGTCAGATCTTGTGCAAGAGGAGATAAGGCAGGGTACCAGGGAGGGATCTTCATAAAATAATGAAAATGAAGAGAATTGTGCTATGGCTACCAAAGCAAGGAAAGAAAAGGGGAAGAAAAATCCTTCTAAATCCGGTGCAAAAGGCAAGAAGCAAGACTTGTCCAAAGTGAAGTGTTTTCATTGTCACGAGCATGGACATTTCTCCACTAACTATCCACAGAAGAAGAAGAATAAGAAGGCTGCTGGATCTGTAGCTGGAGAGGCCTTAGCCTCGCAATTTTAGCTAGATTTTTCCTTGATTGCATGCTTGGTTTCAAGCTGCATGGGATCGGTGTGGTATCTTGACAGTGGTGCATCTTTGCATATGACGGGAGACAAAGAGTTGTTTAGTGACTTGGAGGACAAGGAACTCCAGATGCATATAGAGATGGGCAATGATGGTCAATACAGTGCGACTGGCATTGGGACCATTACCTTTGAGAGGGAGTCTGGTAATCCATTCTTGTTGAAGAATTTCATGCATGTTCCCAGTCTGAAGAAAAAATTGGTCTCAGTCGCAATGCTACAATATAGGGGTTATGATGTTGTTTTCAGCAAGGGAAAGCTTTCCTTCGACATAAAACAACGGGTCAAACCAAGAAGATAGGGGTTGAAACTAAGAATCTCTACAAGCTGGAGGTAGATGGTTGCGCTGAAATGGTGGGCAAAGCGGAAGAAGTGGTGAGCCGGGATGAGGGCAAATTATGGCACAGGAGATTAGGCCATCTTCACCATGGTGCTTTGAAAATTTTGTAGCAAATTTCAACTAGACTTCCCAAGGGTACTCTTTCGCAGTCATATCAGTGCAAAGGATGTAAAATGGGTAAGTTTGTGAAGACCACCTTTCATGAGAAGGAGAACTGTGCTTCGGTGATCCTGGAGAGAATTCACACGGACGTGTGTGGACCATTCTCGGTTGCTTCCATAGAGAAACACAGGTATTATGTGATATTTGTTGATGAATTTTATCGTAGATGTTGGATCTTCTTCATGCAAAATAAGAGTGAAACATTCTCAAAGTTCAGTGAGTTCAAGGCATTGGTGGAGAAGGAGTCGGGGAAGCAGGTGAAAGCTCTAAGGAGCGATAATGGTGGTGAATGCATCTCTGGTGAATTCAAAGAATTCTGTAGCAAAGAATGAATTCGAAGAGAACTTATAGCTCCTCATAACCCACAACAGAAAGGGGTCGCAGAGAGAAAGAACAAAATGATCATGGGTGCTACACGAGCGATGCTGCATGACCAGGGCTTATCGATGCATTTGTGGGCGAAAGAATGCAACACTACGGTTTATGTGAAAAACTGTTGTCCTCATAGAGTACTTGGCATGAGTACACCCGAGGAAGCTTTTACTGGTAAGAAGCCTGATATTTCTCATTTGAAGATTTTTGGCTCACCTGTTTACATTCATGTGATGAAGGATGCCAGGAAGAAGTTGGAGCCGACTGCAGAATTTGGGATATTTGTGGGGTACACAGAAACACCCCATAACTATCGTGTGTATTTTCGAAACATTCGGATGACTGTTACATGACAGGATATAAAATTCAATGAGGTGAAAGCCATGAAGTTGTCGCTTGAGAGGGAGCTACACTTGCATGCGGAGGAGGAACTTCTTGTTCCTAAATATGAGCCTCTAGATGTGGATCAGCCACAGGAGGAGATTCATGGAGTGGAAGATTCCACTCATGCAGAACCAAACATCAGATAAGGCAAAAAGCGTACCACAGAAGCTGAGAGACTAAAGGTGGATGCGGCACAGAATGTAGGAGTTCCTACATCACAACACAGACAGAGACAGTAACCTGACCGATATACTGGATACATGGCTCTTATGAGCAAGTGTATTGTGACAGAGCCATCTTCTTTTGAAGAAGCAACGCAGGAGCCCACATGGGTAGATGCCATGGTGAAGGAGTATGACTCCATTGTCAGAAACAGTGCTTGGGAGATTGTTCCAAGGCCGGTGGGAAAATCAGTTGTATGATCAAGATGGATATACAAGGTAAAGCAAGCTGTTGATGGGAGTGTCGAGAAGTATAAGGAAAAATTTGTTGCTTGGGGCTTCTCGTAGATTGAGGGGATTGACTATGAAGAAACCTTTGCACCTTTCGCACGGTATTCTTCCATACAGACCATCCTTGCTCTCTCAGTGCAGATGGGTTGGCACATTCATCATATGGATGTGAAGACTGTGTTCCTTAATGGAATCATTTAGGAAGAGGTGTACATTGAGTATCCTGAGGGATTTGAGATCTTCAGTAGCGAGTCACATGTGTGCAAGCTCAAAAGAGCGTTGTATGGGCTGAAACAAGCACCCCGTGCTTGGTACACTCAGATTGACAACTATTTCACTGGACTTGGCTTCACCAAGAGTGAGGCAGATGCAAACCTGTACCAGATTGTGGTGGAAGGTAAGCTTTTATCATTATAATTTATGTTGATGATTTAATACTAACAGGTGATGAGCATTTGATACACTCATGTAAGGCTGATCTTGCAAAGGAGTTTGAGATGAAGGATTTGGGCCTCCTTCATTATTTACTTGGATTGAAAATATGGCAACATGAAGGTGAACTGTTTGTGTCTCAAGGCAAGTATGCCCGGGAGATACTGGATAAGTTTCACATGCAAGGCTGCAAGCCTATCGACACTCATCTTCCAGGAAATTGGAAGAAAGAGGATTCTACATCGGCAGAGGTAGTGGATGCCATTGTTTATCGACAGTTGGTGGGTTAGCTCATGTATTTAGTCAATACGAGACTCGACATATTCTATGCGCTTGGCTGATCGATATAGGCTTGGCTTGTAGACTTTGAGACTTGGATTGCCTCCCGAGTTTCAGTTGGGTTGCTCAGCTTGGCTTGGATACTTGACTCGGTTACTCGGTGACGCTACCAGGCTCCGTTAGGCTTATATGGGATACTCAGCTAAGCTACTCAACCTTGTATACTCAGTTCGGCTCATGGGATGATCGATCGGGCTTGGATTTCGGGTTGCTTGGCTTTTGGAAGGCAGGAAAGCATGTCCTGAGATATCTCAGGGGCACATCTGAGTATGGTTTATGGTATAGATAGACGGATGAGGTGAAGTTGCATGGCTTCACGGATGCAGATTGGGCGGGAAGCCCAACAGACAGAAAGAGCACATCAAGAGGGATTTTCAGTATCGGATCTATGGCAGTTTCTTGGTACAGTAGGAAACAAATATCTGTGGCACTCAGTTCAGCAGAAGCAGAATACATGGTAGCAAGTTTAGTTGCATGTGAGGCTATCTGGATGAGGAAGATTCTGGTTGGTTTGTTTGGTTCACATTTAGATCCCACGGTGATTCATTGTGATAATCAGAGTTGCATTAAACTCTCGGTTAATCCTGTGTTTCATGACAGATCTAAACATAATGATATCCAGTATCATCATATCAGAGATTGTGTGCAGCGGAAGATCATGTTGCTTCAGTACATTCCCACGGAGGATTAGGATGTAGATATTCTGACGAAGGCGCTCACCAGGACCAAATTCGAATACCATAGAGGCAGGATCGGGGTGAAGGATAATCCCTATCTTGTTGAGAGGGAGTGTTGAGATTCAACAAGATGATGAGCTTAGTGAAAAGAGTTGCCTTCACTAAGTGGGCCCGCAAGCTATTTTCGGCGCAAGTCTATTTTTAGACTATGTCTATTTTTAGACATGATTATCATATTTCAGAAGTTGCAGGATGCTATTTGTGGATGGTTGATCAAGTTGGAAAAATATATGAAATTATATTTTTAGAATTTTGGGAAAATTCTATTTATAGATCGTGAATCTAAAAATAGATGCATGTCGATTATTATTAGCTCTTAATAATAATCAGACTCTAAACAACAACTTATTCTCTTAGAGAACTTCAGTCCAGTGCACAGATGTGGCACAGCAGCTGACAAAAGGAATTACGCTATTCCTAAGGGTTTACTGGAGCTAATGCATGGAGGACTCAGTTAGAACTCAAGTGGCAGAGTTATGACACAGTTGGAATAAGTAGTTATGGAGTTGTATTCAGTTTAACTCAGTTAGACTCAGTTGATCTAGTTGTATCTAGTCTAACTGATTGATACACTAGTGAGAGTGGAGTGAATTAATTAGTTAATTAATTCACAAGTAATAACTCATTAATCAACTGAACAATACATCAGTTAACTACAGTGCATGGTAGTTTCAGTGGAGACCAGTGGAGAGATAGTTGAAAGGGAAAGATATATTATCTGTTGTGACTATAGTGATGCATTGATTGCATCACACACTCAGTGGAGATGCCAATGAGGATTGCGTAGTCAAGGATGGGGTAATTCGAATTCATTCAGAGCTATTCTTCAGCAGAGATTGCGCAGTGGAGGAAGGCTAGTAGGTGGCATAGATCGGTGCATGGATTTGCAAGATTGGGCCTGTATAGTGTATGACGATTGTACTGTACTAAGGGCTTGTGATAAGCTTTGTATGCTTGTATGAGATTGTCATATGATCTCCATGTTACATAATATATAGTTGGGGTTTTCAGCTTCAGGCTTTCCCAGTTAAAAATTGTGTTATGTGCGATTGAATATTTTTGTTTATGCTTCACATGTGTGTGCAATTAATTTTTCCGCAAAAGATTAACAAGTGGAATAGATTCAGTATCTTGCATAAAGTTAAATAATGTGAGATTAGGTGGATCTTGGACATATGCATGCTTAGTGCATATAATTTCTACACCATCTAGGAGGTTTGCAAGAGTTGGAGAGTCTACTTCAAGGATTCAACACCATTACACCATCATTGCAAGCATATCCATATACTCTTTTTGCTCAAGAGGATATGAAACCATATCAACCATGGAGGGCTACTTGGACTCGTTGCGGAAAATACTATGTTTTGGACGTAATTTTGAAACGTTGTTTTCAACCACATGGAGTTGAATCTTGGAAAATTGAAAGAGGTTTTTCACAATAAAAAACCAAAGAAAAAAAATTTATGTCAGTTTGTTCACAGGTGTTACGGTTTAAGAGATATGCAACACTCTTGCAGACCTAGTTTTCAAAAGCTAAAAATTTAAATTTTCCTTCTATTTTAGTCATTGTTTTTGGGCATGTTTTTATAACACCTCAAAGTGAATTTTAAAAAGCTAAAAGCGGTTTTCTTAGAGAATGAGCCAAATAAAAAAAAAACCTTTGGTTTCTGCACAGGTGTCATATATTGGAATATACAAATGCATATTTACAACCTAATTTTCATGCTACGTATTTCCTCTTTTATTTATAATTTTTTGGTTTTGATTGTGAGGATCTAGGGAGTAATTTGAAGAAACTGAGAAAGGTTTCTCTCATGGACACTCTCATATAAAAAAAAATCCCCCAGTTTTGTAACATCTATCCGGATTCAAGAAATATGGGTTAGTCTTTGAACCCTGTTTTTCCATAAATTTGGTTCCCTCTGCTGTGCAACCCTTCACTACTCTGCAACTCAAAATTCATGATGTTTAAGATTTTATATCAATTTAGAATCTTTCTGTTATGACATTGACGATATGGAAAAGAATGAATCGATAAAGATCATATTAGCAGATAGGATAGGATGTCTTTTCTTAAATATAATGGTGTACCTTCCTCATCAGTCTTATTTTATCTTTAGTTCAAAAGCTTGATGTTTCTAAAACTCAGCGAGTTTCGATCCACTCTGTGGATAAGAAATAAAATGTATCTGGTCATATGGATATCCTTTGCTAAAGATGTATTTAAGCCTAAACCAAATATGAAAAAGGGTTGATTGGAGAATACAAGACACAAAGTTTTGTGTATGTTGTGATATTTTATACTCAACGATTAATGAAGAAGACCAGAGTTGTTTCTTTCAAGGATTCTTGTGTCAGAAAGTGTTGGTGATGTAATTTCTCATGTGCTTGTGTCCTTTTGCTTTAATTTATTCATTCCTTTTCCTTTCAGTTAATCATAGATTTACTTTCCTTATTATTTGAAAGAATTTTACGTGACTACAGATTTGATCCAAGAGAGGTGTTATTTTTTCCTTTCAAATAATATTCATGTTTTTCACCTGAAACTAAGTTTAAAATTCCTCCCTGATAGATGTTGTATGCTTAGTGGATTGTGATATTTTATTCCTCCATCATATACTACAATTGATTTTAATATCCAAAGTGTTGGCTATCTTTCCCTTAGTAAAGAACTGCTCACTATCCAATCTTGATCACTAAGATTTTCTAAAACATGTGACAACATACCCAAATGGATGTATTTGTCACTTTTCCATAAAAAATTACTTTTTTTTTTAAACAAATTCATTTCTCTTGTTCTTAAGAACTAGATTAAAATATGAAAACACTGAAAGATCCTATAGAGAGATCCCTCTCTAAGCCAGAAGGGCTAGATTCTAGTCCAAAAGTGATTTTTGGTTACCTTTGTGGCCCGTTTCTCGGCCTAAAGGGATTCAAGGAGTGCTAACATATTGGTGTCATTGTCGGGGATCGAAAGGCCACATTTTCCTTGGGTGTGAACAACAACAATCATATCTAATTGCTAATGGTGAACAATAGTTGGACATAAGAAGGATGAACCATTCACCTCGCAACTCCAATAAAGTAGAACTCAAATTTTCAAGTTCCACTAGTTTCTCCATGTCTTCAAGATGAATTCTCAATCCAGAAGGTATGCTCCTTTAAAATGAGATCACATTTTGGGTTTTCAAAACCGCGTGCCTCATATAGATTAGCAAACGTTTTTGCCAAAACTCAGAGAGCATAAAGGAGATGATGTTGCTCTTCACTTGGTTAAATTTCACATGAATGTATGTAAATTTGGAGTTAATTTTCATGAGGATTTCTTAATGAAAATGTTTATGGAAACCTTGGAGGACAACATAAGATCATGGTATGAACGATTTCCATCTGCTAGTCTATCTTCTCTTAAGGTTTTCTATGCGGCATTTTGTAAAAATTATAAGCAAACTTACCCTTCTATAGTGTTGGTAGATATTTTTTGTGGAAATTTTGATGACCTTATTTAGCATATGGGAATTGACATTTATGATAAGGATTTAATGTATGATGAAAATGAAGAAGATTTGTTTAAGTGATCTTTTCATCAGGATGGAATATTAGAAACTAGTTGCCATCATATTCAAGAGAAATTCCAAAAAATAGTAGCTTTTATCATGCCTAAAAATGAATTAGATTAGCTTTCCGCTGCAGACAATTATGATTCCCTTCATTCTCTTCCTTTTTTGAGATTTTAATTCAGGAAGAAATTTGTGAAGATCATAATTTTCAGTTTTCTCGCATAGAAACTATGGAGAGTCATGATTAATTCGTTGAGTTTGAAAATAATGTGCAGCATGAAGAGACTTATGAAGAACATATTTATTAAAGTGCATGCACAAAAATTTTAGAAAATGAAATTTTTCGTGGTGATAACTACCTAGAATTGCACGAAAATTATGAAGAAGAGCATATTGTTTTAGACCTCTTAGATGTGGAATTTTTTGCTGTTGATAATGTGGCTGCCTCAAATGCATATTTTGAAGAACACATTTTTATTTTTTGTTACAAAAATTATAAAATTGATGAACAGATTTTTTCCTTTCATTCTGACAAAGATTTTGCATTGGACAATGTAGAAAAACTAGTGGCTAAAAATGAAGGGAGTTCTTGTATTTTGTTGAGTTTTAAGGCAGGGCAATGTTTCAGATTACTAAGGATCCTTTTGTTCATTTTCTGCATTCGTCAGTGAAGATGAATTTTCTTGTATTATGGATCACGAGAAAAATTTCAATGGAAAGTTTGAGTCGCCATTTTCTAGATTTTTCTTTATGCTTGGTGCAGCTGAATACAAGCATAAGTCAGACAGAAATTTACTTGATTGGTTACACTGGAGGCATAATTACACATGATTGTATATACATCTTCAGTAGGTGCAGACAACTATTAACAATGTTTGAAGACTGAAGAGAAGGCCCTAGAACTTTGGTGATGTGTTGTCAAACTTTTGATTTACTTTAAGGTTTTCAGCTTTGTAATTATTTTGTGAGTTGATTTTTGTCTTTTTATATTTGAATCCATTGCCCAATGGTTTGAATAGGCTACTCCTCTGTATTTTTTTTTCTTGGCACCTCGCTAGAAAGCTGCCATCACCATTGTGGCCAATGTTAGGGTCATATATTTTTGTCGTCAAATGTATTTTCCTTATCCTTTAATTTTCAGTTATGAGTAGTTGATCCTATGATTATTGTTGTTGTCATAGCCTCAAAGTCACTATCTGAAATCATTTAAATTCTTCCATAAAGAGTTCATCCAAAGTGTGAGAGAGTCTAAGTCTTTGAGAGGATCATGAAGTCATATTTTCATGTAGAGTAATTGAGGGTTTAAGGGTGTCATTTCATGGAGTTTCCATTTATTACAAGTTAAAACCATAACATTAAAGTTCCATTTTTTAAAGGTTTATATGTCTATTATTGGTGTTCATCATTTCCCCATGTCAACATTCACAATTCACCTTTCATAATTCATAACTCACCTTTATATATTTCTTACATGAACCATTTACCATGATATACTATATTCATTCACCATTTACCATCATGTCACCCCTCAATACACATCTCATCATCATTGTCATTACATCCCCCTGAATTCATATCTCATCATCATCATTCATAATTCATGATTATTAAAACCCCTTTAACCAAATTTACACCCATGACCAAAACAAGACATATGAGGCACACATTTTCAAATTTTGTTGAATTTTCCCTCTCTCTCTATCCAAAATCTATGATATGATAAGGCTTCATGTTCAAATAAGAGATCAAAAGGTCAAAAGTATCTTGGCAGAGGTTCAAATGCAGGTTTTTCAAGTGGGGGAAGGTTTCCACATAGTCATTGCACAACTGTTGAGCAATTGGGTAGTAACAATATAGGAGGTATGCAAGAGTTGGAGAGTCTACTGAAAGGGTTGTACACCATTACACCATCATTGCAAGAATTCCCATATACTTTTTTTTCTCAAGATGATCTACAACCATATCAACCATGAAGGGCTACTTGGAGTCACTGCACAAGTGTTGCTCAAAATACTTTGTTTTAGACATCATTTTGAAATGTTGTTTCCACCCACATGGAGCTGAATCTTGGAAAAATGAAAGAGGTTTTTATCAATAGCTGACCAATGAACGAAAACCTCTCTATTTGTGAACAAAAATTATTTTTTAAGAGATATGAAATGTTATTGGAGACCTAGTTTTGAAAGAATAAAAATATTAATTTTCCTCCTGTTTTAGAAATTTTTTTTGGGCGCATTTTTCTAACAGTGGGATATGAATGTTTCAAAACTAAAAGATTTTTTGGTAGAGAATCATCAAAATAACAAAATAATCCTTCAGTTTATGAACAAGTTTCATAGATTGGAATATTCAAATGCATCTTTATTGCTTAAGTTTCAGGTTTTCATATTTCTTGTTTTAGTTATGATGTTTGGGTGCTAATTGTGAGGATCCGGGGAATAATTTGAAGAAATTGAGAGAGGTTTCTCTCATGTACACTCTCATATACAAAAAAGTGCCTCGGTTTTGTAACATATATTAGATTTAGGATATATGGGTTAGTCTTTGAACCCTATTTTTCCATAAATTCGGTTCCCTCTGTTGTGCAATCCTTCACTGTGTTGCAACTCAGACTTCATGAAGTTTTTTCTTTTGTATAAATTTTGAATCTTGATGTTATGATGTTGAGGATAGGTACAAGAATGAATCAATACATATCTTTATAGATCAGATAGGATTTCTTTTCTTAAAATATAATGTTGTACCTTTGTCATTAGTTTTATTTTCGCTTTAGTTCAAAATCTTGATGTTTCTAAAACTCAGATAGTTTTGATCCACTCAGTGGATAATCAATACAATGTATCTGGTTATATGGATCTCCTTTGCTGAAAATTTATTTAAGCCTAAAAAAATATGAAGAAAGTGTTGATTGGCGAATACAAGAGAAAAATTTTAGTGTATGTTATGATCCTTTATACTCGTTGATCAATGAAGAAGACCAGAGTTGTTTCTTTCAAGGATTCATGTGTCAACAAGTGTTGGTGATGTGATTTTTCATGTGCTTATGCGTCCTTTTGCTTTCAATTATTCATAGTCCTTTTTATTTTAGTTATTCATAGTCCTTTTCCTTTTAGTTACTCATAGATTTACTTTCTTAATTATTTGAAAGAATTTTATGTGAATGTAGATTTCATCCAAGATAGGTACTCTCTCTTCCTTTCAAATAATATTCATGTTGTTCATCTGAAACTAAGTGTAAAATTCACCCCTGGTAGATACTTTATGCTTAGTGAAATGTGATATTTTATTCATCCATCATATACTACAACCAATTTTAAGATCCAAAGTGTTGCCTATCTTTCCCTTAGTAAAGAATTTCTCACTATCCAATCCTGATCACTGAGATTTTATAAAACATGTGACTCCATACCCAATGGATGTCTCTGTCACTCTGCCATAAAAAAATAATTAAACAAATTCATTTCTCTTGTTCTTAAAAACTAGCTTAAAATCTGAAAACACTAAAATATCCTATAGATAGAGCCCTCTCTAGGTCAGAAGGGTTATATTCTGGTCCAAAAGAGGTTTGTGGTTACCTCTATGGCCCTTTCATCTGCCTAAAGGGATTCACAAAGAGCTAACATATTGGCATCGTTGTCGAGGATTGAAAGTTCACATTTTCCCCTTGTGTGAATGACAAGGATCATATCTAATTGTTGATGGTGAACAAGAGTTGGACATCAGAAGCTTGAACCATTCATCTCGCGACTCAAATCAGGAAGAACTCAAATTTTAAAGTTTCATTGGTGTCTCCACGTCTTTAAGATGAATTCTCAATCAAGAAGCTGTTCTCCTTTAAAACGAAATCACATTCAAGGTTTTCCAAACTACATGCCTCATGTAGATTGGCAAACTTTTTTTCCAAAATTTGGAGAGGAGAAAGGAGATGATGCTGCTCTTCACTTGGTTAAATTTCGCATGCATGTATGTAGACTTGGAGTTGAGTTTCATGAGGATTTCTTAATAAAAATGTGTGTGGGAACCTTGGAGGAAAATGCAAGATCATGGTATGAAGGATTTCCAGCTGCTAGACTATGTTTTCTTAAGGTTTTCTATGCATCATTTTGTAAAAACTATAAGCAAAATTACCGTTCTATAGTTCTGGTAGAAAGTTTTTTTGGGAAATTTTGATGATCTTATTCAGCATATGGGAATTGAAATTTATGATAAGGATTTAATGTCTGATGAAATTGAAGAAGATTTTTTTGAGTTATCTTTTCATCGAGATGGAATATCAGAAACTAGTTTCCATCATATTCAAGAGAACTTCTATCAAATATTAGCTTTTCTCGTGCTTGAAAATGAAGTAGATCAACTTTTTATGTAGAAAGTTATGATTCATCCTCCGAGTTTGTTGATAATTTTGCAGTAATATAATATATATGGAGATTCTTGTTCCAACTGCCCTTCATTCTCTTCCTTTTATGAGTTTTTAATTCAAGAAGAAACTTGTGAAGATCAAAAATTTCAGTTTGCTCGCATAGAAAATCTAGAGTCATGATTCATTCATTGAGTTTAAAAATAATGTGCCACATGAAGAGACTTATCAAGAACATATTTATGAAACTTCATGCACACAAATTTTATATAGTGAAATTGTTCATGGTGATAACTACCTAGAATTGCAAGAAAACTATGAAGAAGAGAAGGTTGTTTTAAGGCAGAATACCATAGATGGGACTTCATCCAAGGGCGAAGATGAATAAAATTTTTCATTGGTTGGAAAGGAAAAGAAGGGATAAGGGAAGAAATCTCAAACCAAACCAGAATCCAAGCGAGGGTGAAGGAGGTAATATTTGTCCAAAAGTAAAGGCTTCAATTGTCATGAATTTGGGCATTATGCCACGAAGTGTCCACACAGAAATTCGAGAAAAAAGACCTTATGAGCAGCAGTAGGTGAAGCATTGGATTCACAGTTCAAGTTTTATTTCACCCTTATTTCATGCATGGAAAGCACAATGATGGGGAGTGTGTGGAACTTGGACTCTGGTGCATCGTTCCACATCACAGAGTGTAGAGACTTTTTTAGTGACCTAGAGGAGAAATATTTGCAAATACACCTCGAGTTGGAGGACTATGGAAGGTACAACATGACCGGGATTGGTACGATCACCTTTCATAGGGAGTCAGGATCCCATCTCAGGCTTAAGGATTTCATTTCTGTTATAGTCCTAAAGAAAAATCTCATCTCTATTGCAATTTTGGAATAACATGGTTATGATGTGATCTTTAGCTAAGGAAGGAATTCCTGAGACACATTTCCATGGGACAAGTGAATCATATCGGGGTTCGGGTGAAGAATCTATATATGCTAGATGTTAAAGACTTTGCTGCATTAAGAAATAAGGTAGAGAAAGTGCATATTCGTGATGTTGATGAACTTTGACACAAAATACTTGGTCATTTTCATCATGGCACCTTGAATATTATGCAGCAAATAAACACTGGCCTCCCTAAAAGAGAACTTGAATAGAAGGATTTATGAAAAGGATGTACCTTGGGGAAGTACACAACATCCACATTCTATGATCAGGACAACAAAACACATGCATTCTTGGAAAGAATCCACTCTGATGTTTGTGGACCTTTCTCGACAACCTCCATTGCGAGACACAAATGTTTTGCCATTTTTATTGATGACTTCTCATGGAAGTGTTGGATCTTATTCATGCGGAAGAAATATGGTACATTATCCAAGTTCATATAATTCAAGGCATTGGTTGAGAAAGAAACCGATAAGAAGGTGAAGGATCTTAGGAGCAATAATGGATGTGAGTACGTGACGAACGAATTCGAAAATTTATGTGTGAAAGAAGACATTCAATGAGAGTTGGAAACACCCTAGAACCCACAATAGAATGGGGTGGTTGAGAGAAAGAACCGTATAATTGTGGGAGATGTGAGGACTATGTTGCATGAACAAGGCCTACCACTACATTTGTGGGTAGAGGCATGCAACATAGCATTCTATTTGCATAATCGAACTCCTCATCAGATTCTCGGCATGATTACATTGGAGGAAGTTTTATCGGGGAGAAAGTCAGATGTGTCGCACTTTAGTATTTTTGGAGCCTCTGTTTACTGCCATGTCTCCAAATAATCAAGGAAGTAGCTTGAGAAAACCATATAATTGGGGGTATTTGTGGGTTACAAAGAATCTCCTCAAGACTATTGTGTGTACTTGTCATCCCTCATAATCAAAGTTGTGCGAAGGGATGTAAAATTTAATGAGGAGAAAGCGATGTGGTGCTTTTTTGAGAGGGATCTTTAGATCACACCATAATAGGAGATTTTAGCTCCAAAGGAGAAGCCTCAAGAAGTTGTGGAGTAGCCACAAATCGAGAAGTAGAGAGTGGAGACATCCACTCAAGCATAACGATCCAGAGAAGGCAGAAAAATGACCAAGGAAGTTGATAGAATTGTGCAGGATGTGAGGTAGAATGTGGGAGCTCCTTCAAATTTGTGGAGACAGAGAAGATCACCTGATCGGTACACTGGATACATGGCTCTAATCACTGAGCTTGTAGAGACTAAGTCATCCTATTTTGAGGAAGCAATAGATAAACCTGTATGGGTTGAAAAAATGGTGGAGGAATACAAATCCATTATAAAGAACATTGTTTGGGAAGTGGTCCAAAGACCAACAGATATATCAGTTGTGGGTTCGAGATGGATCTTCAAGGTTAATAAGGCAATAGAAAAAAACATAGAGAAATAAAAGGCCAAATTTGTAGCCAAGGGATACTCTCAAGTTGAGGGAATTGACTATGAGGAGACCTTTTCTCCTATAGCAAGGTACTCATCCATTAGATCAATTATTTCTCTGGCTATGTAGATGGGGAGGAAGATCGACCAGATGGATGTAAAAACAAAATTTCTCAATGGGGTTATTAAGGAGGAGTTATACATCGATGAACCGAAATTTTTTGAGACATTTGATCTGGAGTCTCATGTGTGCATACTCAAGCGAGCATTATATGGTCTCAAACAAGCACCCTGTGCTTGGTACATTGGGATCGACAACTATCTCACTAGTTTGGGCTTCACCAAAAGCGAAGCGGATGCAAACCTATATCATATCTTAGTAGAAGGTAAATTGGTTATTATTATCTTATATGTTGATGATTTGATTTTAATCAGTGATGAGAAATTGATCAAATATTGAAAGGAGGACCTTGCAAGGGAATTTGAAATGAAGGATATGGGTCTCATGGAACCACTTCTTTGAGTTTGAAGTCTGGCAAGGCGATGGGGAACATTTTGTCTCTCAAGGAAAGTGTGCAAATGAGATATCACAGAGATTCTACGTGGAGAGCTGTAAACCCATGGAGACACCTCTAGTGACCAACTAGAGGAAACATGATGCCACTTTTGGCGAGGAAGTGGATGCTACCATTTATCGGCAGTTAGTGAGTTCGCTGATGTATGTTGTGAAGACATGACCATATGTGCTATGCAGTTAACCAACTGAGCCACGATATGGTTAGTTCGACCAAATTATATTGGGAGGCAGCTACACATGTTTTACGGTACCTGAGAGGCAACACCTAGTTTGGACTATGGTATAGATGGACAAAGTGAGTGAAGTTGTGTGGCTTCACGGATGCAGATTTGGCAGGGAGTCCATTAGACTGAAAGAGTACATTAGATGGAATTTTCAGTGTTGCGTCCACACTTGTTTCCTAATAAAATGGGAATCAAAGAACTGTGGCGCTCAGCTTGAAAAAAGGAGAATACATGGCTACGATTCAAGCAACATGTAAGGCGATCTAGATGAGAAATATACTTGTGGGATTGTTTGGTCAGATGATGGACCCAAATGTGATATATTGTGATAATCATAGTTGTTTAAAGATCTTTGAGAATCTTGTATTTCACGATTGATCCAAGTATATAGATATCCAATATCACCATTTGTGGGACTGTTTACAGAGGTGGATAATGTTGCTACACTATATTCTCATAGAGGAACAAGATGCTAACATTTTGACAAAGGCCTTGTCAAGAGGGAAGTTTGAGTTCGACAAGTGCGGGATATGGGTGGTTTTTGATCCCTTTATTTCTAAGAGGGAATGTTGAAAAATACAAGAAGAAATTATCAATTTTATTTTTCCTTGATTAAATTTAGAAAATTTTAATTTCTACATCAGGAGACAACTTGGATGCAATTAACTGAGATGAAATGGATCTTTTCACTCAGTAAGCTCAGTAAATTCGAGTTAGAGGAGTTAGATTTCAGTTAAGTGTGTGTGATTGTTAATTTGTAGGAAGCAAGGTTATCTATTTCAAGTTGTTTTTCAGTTAAAATAGTTCTAACTATTGGAGGAACTAGTGGAAGGTAAGTTGTGCAGTGGGACTTTAGTGCAACTCAGTTATCATCCAATTAACTAATAAATGAACCCAAAATAGCTAGTGCATGTAGAGAATTCAAGTTCCCTAGCTCTGGTGGACATTCCAAGGTAGTGTAACATCATTTATAGACTAGACTTGATTGTGCAGGTGTTGCATGTAGTCAGATGATCAACCTTGGGAATTGCGCAATCATTTTGGAGGAATTTCCTAAATAATAAGCGCATAATTTCTCAAGGAATTGTGCAAGGAAATAGAGGCTCAAGCAAAGGCAGAATTTGACTAAGTCTAGGTCAAAGATTCTTAGTGAGCAGAGAGATAGGTTATATTCAGTTGCAAGTTGTGCTCAGTTGAGCAAAGAAATTGTAATACATCTTTATTCATCAAATTAATGCAAGAGGGGAAAGGGGTTTTTGTAGATTACTTTCATCTGGAGAAATACTGTGTGCATGGGTGTTATTTCTCATTTCATGTTTATGATTGATGTTCTAAATTGTGAATTGAATTCCGCAGAGCAGTAGAGTAGGTTTGTATCTTGTGATTTTTATTAGAACTTCATGAAAATTTGCAAATAACATCATAATTTCTACACCAAGAGGAAGAACCAATTCCAATTAGGTTGAGCATGCATTCTATTAACTATAAAAGAACTTTTCCTATTTGACAGGGGAGTCAAAACTAAACTAGGAGACAAAAATTAGCTATCAAGTGAGTCAAAATTAGACTAGGAAACCCTAAAATACGAAAATATGCAATAATTGAGTGACATAGAAATAAGTGGAGTTAGAAATCAATTAGAACTTATTGGTAACTCTTATATGAAAAATACTAATGAGTTAGTTAGTTAAACTCCAAAATAAGACTAAATGTTAACTAACAAGGCAAGGAGAGAGAAAAATAGTGGTCAAATACTAAAAATTAGAGAGATGGATCAACCTGAAGGGATCTACCCGTTGGCCAAACTAGCATGGCCTAACCAGAAGAGATTCAAGGAGATTTGACCCCATGACCTCTTGATTAGCAAGGTACTTAGCAATGAGAACTCAACCAACTCAGCTACCTCTTAGGGCTATTAGGAAAAAACTTGCTAAGAAACAAAACCGCATAAAACTAGAAAATGTACCAGATAATAGAAAATATGATAATAGAGAATGTTTAGTAGTGAATAAAGCATTGCCATATATACTCTTAAATGGAAGAGAGTTTAATGATAATGAAAATGTAGATCATGATGAATTATAAAATGTAATGTACCTAATAACGAACCAAACTAATTTTTTTATAAATTTGAAATAATGTTGGATAAAAAAATATATTTTCAATACAAGTAGACATTGAAAACTAAAATCTATTTAACCCTAGAATTGACATATTATGGCTTTTGGTTTCAGTTAACCACATCTTACTCACTACCTGATCACTAGAAGCATGGGAGATGCTAGGAGAAAAGAAGGCACGAAACCTTGCACCCACTTAGAAAACTGCCACATACCCGATAATTTTCTGTTGTAAAGAGATATGAACAAGTTAAAATCGGCATGCCCTTGTTTCCATTGCGCATCTTAAACACAGTAATATACCGTTCACTACATTCTCACCACAGTATGATATGAAGACGTAAAATCAGCGTGCCCTTATTTCCATTGCTCATCTTAAACGTAGTAATAATACCGTTCACTACATTCTCACCATTACATGTGCGTTCAAGATGGAAAAGCATATTAAAATCGTGGTTTAATTTTTAATAGGCACTCTTATTGGTTTAAATCATAAATAAATTTGGAAAGCATTTATAAAATTACGGAGTATATCACTTTAATTATTTTATTTTTTTATTATATTTATATTAAAATTTTAGTTTAACATGTTATGAGGAATTTGGAGCAGGACATATAGTAGCTCTCTAGAAGTTTACTAGTAGCTACGTGTCAAGGTAGTTAGAAAGTTTTTTTGAGTTAAAAAATTAAATAAATAAATAAATAGATTAATTTAATAAAATAAACGAAATAAAGTTACAAATATATCTATCTTCTGAATTGATTTAAATAGTCAAAAACTTATTTTTGGAAGTTATTCAATGATTAGATTTCTAAATAGTTATGGAAAGCATTTATAAAATTAAGGAGTATATCACTTTAATTATTTTATTTTTTTCCTTATATTTATATTAGAATTTTGGTTTAATACCATAAATGAAATAAAGTTATAAATATATCCATCTTGAATTGATTTAAATAGTTAGAAGCTTATTTTGAAAGTTATTTAATGATGATATTTCTAAATATTTATATTAGTTATTAACACATAAAACAATAAAGACATAAAAAATTTATCACAAGAAATAAAATAAGCAATAAAATATTATATTATTGAATGCAATTACCAAAAAATAAGAAATATGATTAACTAATATTATTTATATTAACATATATATACACTTTAATATACATGTTTATTATATATATGTGTGTTTTATTTTTTTATTAATATATATAATTTTTTACAATTAAATTTATTAAACATATTTTAATACAATAATAATTTATTTTAAATTGAAAGTATAGAAAAAAATTTATAATTCATCAAAAACAATAATAAAAAATAAAAAGTTCAATAATAAGATCTTATCTAATTATCTTACAAATAAATAAATTTAATAATAAAAAAATTAAATTCTTAATATTAAACTATAAATGAGCAACATAAATAATTATTGACAAAAGACAAACTAATATGCAATAAACTGAATACTAATACCAGGCCTCCTCACATATAATAATGTAACTTATGGATCAGTCAGATAAAATTTGCCTCGTGATGTTTTAAACTAGTAAAATAAAAATAAATGTAATGATGTAAATGGAGATTTTATGTGCACCTCGGCCGCAAATCCAATCGTACTTATTTGAATTTGAAGACCGGTAATTAATCCCTATTAGCATTTTAAAACTAATATAGTATTTTACATTTGGCACTGCGCTGCTCTGTACAACTTGTTATATTTATCTTATCCGCAAAGTTAGAGAGACTATATCGGATTTTATTGTATTTAGCACTGCGCTGCTCTGCACCACTTTGTTATGTTTATTTTATCTGCAAAGTTAGAGATATGTGATCGGATTTTATTGGTGCGTAGAACACAGATTTTCAATCCAATGTGAATCTTCGTGAGAGGCTCTCCGTACGTGGCAACTCTTTAAATTAATTGCACAACGCATCACTGGCGTGAAAATCACAACTGAAGAGATTATCTCACAATTTTCCGATTTGCGTGCTCTGCAAATAGAGGTTTCTGCTATTAAAACTACCTTGAAGTCGCCTTCTTTTGCAGCTCGCAAAGAAGTTGTCTTTAGGGTTTGGCTAAGGTTGGTGTTTCTGATTTCCACATCATTTCCTCCACAAAGGGGTTGGCAATGGCGATTCTGAAATTGGTAGCAGCGGGTAAAGGGCAGTGGATGGAAATCGCCCCTTTCCGTAAAGAATGCGTGGTGAAACGGTGGCCTTCCGGTAAAAAGATGCCCACCATCGCAATGGCGAGCTCATCGATGGTCTTCACCCTTCTTTTCCTGCGGTCTCTAACTTCGAAGCAGATGATGATGATGCAAGACTTTCGTCGACAGAATGCTGATTCTTTTTTGTACATTGGGGAAAATCTTGTTGGGTGTTTTTGCATGTGAGAGAGTTCTTATGGGAATCCATACGTGATTTGTGCCATCCATCTGTTAAAATACATATGGTTCCGCAATTACCAAAATTTGTATCAAATTTACCCCTGTTCTAATGTTTTAATTGAAAATTTACACATATTTTTCAGATTTGCCTGGTAATTTTCGATTGTTCACTGACAATTTTGGATTGAAATATTGTTTGAGATGTGACATTGTTGTAAAAATTTTTTCCAGCTGAGCAGTTTTCAGAATTACATATATTTTTCAGAATTGAACCATAAAAATTTATAAGACCAAACCTTCCTGCCACATTTTCAAAACATCATCTACAAAAAGAGAAAAAGACAAAGCCTTCTGTGTTGTTCCAAAGGGCAACTTGGACGCTTCTTTTTTTTTTAGCATGTCAAATATCTATTTGAGATATTGATAATATCGGATCCTTTGTAGGTATCTGCACATCTCCAGCAATAAAATCAAATATAAATTCTGGCTTGCAAACGCTACAATATCAAAACATAACTTTGGCATGCCAGATGCCCAAAAAGTATTGGTATCCACATAACTTTGGCATGTCAAATGCCCAAAAAGCATTGCGAAGCTTGATGTATTTTTTTGTTTTAAAGAGTCAGAAATGAAGAGTTTTGTATTCTTAAAACTCCAAAACCCTCGATGGAACATTCTCACCACACATAGGGAACAAAATGGGGTTGCAGATATCTGGTCAAAAAGGGGAATTATAATAAAAACAGGTATGATTCACTATTATCTATATCAATAGGGTGTACTAATAAACGGGTGTACTAATAAACGAAGAAACTATAGAGATTTTGTAGCATAATAATTCTGTATAAGTGATTCTTGATGGGTTAGGACAGATATTTCAAAAAAAATCAAAGATATATTAATAGATTTCAGAGTAAAATTATAAGTAGATATCAGAGATATGATAAGTAAATAGAATTTTTGATGGGTTAGGACAGAGATATTTCAAAAAAAATCAATGATATATTAATAGATTTCAGAGTAGAATTATAAGTAGATATCAGAGATATGATGAGTAAATAGAATTTTGAAAGAAATTATAACTGAAGTACAATAATGAATCTGTGACAAAAATCTATTTGAAAGAAAAGTAAATAAAAAAATAAGTTATTGTAATCACTTTTATCAATGAAAAGTAATATTTTTTTCGATTGAAAAAAATAAGGCTGTTTCTAAAAGCCGTTGTTTAATAAGGCAGTTTTTTCGCTCTGAAAATCATGGAAATTTTGGTAAGATTTTAAGAAAATTGGGCAGGGATTTTTGTAAATCCACGTTATAACTATCAAACTTTAATATTTTGGGTGTCCTAGAGGTTTTTGATGGTGCTAAATCCATTTCCACCATCAAAATCATGATTCAAACATTGTTACTATAAGATTTCTTAGTTTTTTTTTGTCTGGATTCCAGCCAATTTTAACTCTCCGAACAATTCTTCCATCTCGTTAAACAACTCCTTTACAAACCCTCCAAATATTAAACATAAGTTTTTGCACATCTTCCATATCAAATGCCCACGGATGATGCCTTTTTTATTTCAAAGAGGATGATGAGAAATCATGTGATATCTTTTTATTTCAAAGAGGATGATGAGAAATTATGAGTTTGATGTCTTCTTTTTTTATTTCAAAGAGGATGATGAGAAATTATGAGATGTCCTTTTATTTCAAAGAGGATGATGCGAAATTATTAGTTTTTCATTTCAAAGAATATGATAAGGAATGATGAGTTTTGTATTAGTAAGGTCTTTTTTTTACACAAAGAAAAAACCGTTGTACTTGTATTAACCAATAAAAGGCCGTATAAGAAAAAACTAAAGCATTTTCTACCCAAAAATAAAGAAACAAAGGACCCCTGAAGAAAGCTCTAACAGACAGCAAATCGGACATCATACAAGTAGGTAAAAGTAGAGGAAAAAACAGGCAACCATATCAGCCTCTCCCACTCAGAGAGAGAAATTCCCAACATGACGCACAGATCCATCAATCAACGTTGCTTGGACAGCCGGAGGTCCGCCACCAAATTCTGCTCACGGAAAATGTGAGAGAAGGAGATTCCTCTGAAAGACTACAAAATCTCGATTTCGCGCAACTTCTGCTGTAGAGCAGATTTCAGTAGTTTAAAACTGACAAAGATTTTGAAAAAATTCAGTAGTTTAAAAAAGCAACAGAATAATCTAAAAACTGACAAAGATTTTGAAAAAATCCAATAAAGATTTATCGGAATCTCCAATTGAGATATCGATAATACCTGATCCTTGGTGGGTGAAAAACTATGTTCTCTCTTCATATTTGGGTGGGGCTTCCGATGATTGCTTCTCTGCTCAACAATATTTCCGAGATTGTTAGAAAAGTGTGTCGTTTACTATTTTTATTGGAAAATAAATTTCGATACCTTCCTTGAAGATGCATAAATAAGCCTGGACCCACCGTATACTTCACTTGTAGGTTATCAACCTCCAAAACCCTTGATGGAAACATTTGCACATGCCAGCAATAAAATCAAAAATAAATTTTGGGCAATATCAAACATAAGTTTCCCATGTCAAATGGGCAAAGAGCAGGGTGAGGCGTCATGTTTTTTCATTTTATTTCAAAAGAGTATGGTGAGGAATAACGAATTATGTCCTCGAATGTTTGGTTAGGTTTTGACATGGCACCTAAAAAGTAAATATAAGTTTAGCATACATGTTCAAAAAAAACATGCTCATAAATAATAATATTTTTTTTTTAATTTTGAAGTTGATGTAATATTTATTGACATAGAAAAAAAAATGTTTTATAAGAAGGATTTCCGGCAAGGAAAAGTTTTATAAAATTATTTATGGAATATTCAAAATAAGTGGTTAAATATAAGAAGTAAGAAAACATCACTTACTTGCATATATAGGTAATGATAATATTAATGTCTTTTTATGAACTTAGGAGGGTATTCAAAAATAATGATTAAATATATACTGAGTAGCAATGCATTAAATATTTGAAAATAACTCCCCTAGCTTTCACTTTGTCCATGTTTGAGTCATTAGACGATTGAAATGTCTTAGGCCATCAGCTCCACAAGTAAATAGTTTTTTATAATATTAGTTTTTTTTTTTAATAAGTTATATTGAATTTAAGTTTTGGTGACTTTTAAAATAAAATGTTGTTATTAAAAAATTGTTAGATTTTAATCTCAATTTAACATTTTGACTATGTCAAATTACACAAAAATAAATAAAAGTAAATTAAATAAAAAGATTGACATAAAGTAATGAACATTTTAACTAGTCAAAATACAATAAAAAAATAAAAATAATAAAATAAAATAATAAAAAATTATAAAAACAGCCCATGGTATTCATGTGGAATGTAGTTTATTTAAAGAAGAAAATTAAGATGGCCTAGATCAATCTTAACTTTAGATCTACCAAGACCCAAGAGGGATCATATGTCTTGATATGCAAACCTCTTTTAGAGAATTGAAAAAGAGAATTGATCCCTTTGATAAATAATATAGATCTAAACTACTTATTTAATAAAACCATTTTTAAATGTTTATAACTATTATTCTTTTAAAATTTTACTTATTAAAATATATCTAAATTTTCATACATCCAAATATACATAGTTTTTATTGTTCTATATTATTTTTGTTACAACTATTTTATTATTCAAAAAATACATGGTTTTTTTTGTTATATATTATTTATGTTACAATTGTATTATTATTCATGAGTAGTTTTTCTTAATATATAGAAAATTAAATTAATAATGAAAATCTTTAAAATATGTGATCTTTTTTAAATTTCCAAATTATTTCATAGGACATGATTTATCTTGAGCAATAATGATGAATGTTCATAATTCTCATTTCTTAAATAACACTAAAATTACCTTTAATTACTTAATTGTAATAGTTTCTAACTACATAACAATTTGTAACCACATGCATACTCTTTCATATTTTTTTTTGTTAATGAATATCAAATTTCTTCTGTTCAATAAAACTATATACATATCTTTAATTACCTAATTGTAGCTAAAAAAAACTTACATGTTTTTTACTTTATAATCATAAACAATTTTCATATTATATGATGTCAAACTTGCTCAACTTTTTATTCTGAAATTTTAAACAAAGTTTTTCACTACATAATTTTAGCTTTTATAATTTTTTTATTTTTCAATTCCAAACAAAACTTACAAAAGAAAAAACCCACTCAGTCCTTACTGTAGATTATAGTTTTACAAAATTGACTAGGGATTTCACAAGTTATTAGTTTATAACTTGATCCACAATCAAAGAAATATGATTACACATAAAGAGGAGATTACTGATAACAGAAGGAAACATATACATACTACTCATTGCTCCATCTACAATCCAAATATCATCTCTGTATTCATATTAAGTTCAAACAACTCTCCCAAATATGTTTCTTGGGGAAAGGGAGCATAATCATACAAAACTACAACAAAATTCTTCAAAATTCCTGAACCTTTATTTCATCTTAGAAATCACTACATATAGAGTTCTCCTGCAGGATTTACAATCAAATATTTTTTCATGATCGACCCACAAAGTTGAAACCAAAATATCCTAACAAACTATCAGAGTGTGCATCAAGCAGTCACTCCTGCAACATAAAAATCAAAACAGAATTGGGTACAATCATGGTCTTACCTGCAAAAACATCACTATCTTAACAATACAAATAAACAAAATAGTTAGCCAGGGAGGCAAAATTCCAGAATATTGAAAGGAGTGGCGAGAAGTGGATGAGAACAGACGAGCGGTTCAGCCTTTATCATGTAATTCTGTGTTTTTTTCGACATCCTCCGCTCCTTAACTCTCATGATTTCCACTTCCCATTGTAGAAAGGTCAGTTTTGCTGTGTGTGTTGAGCTCTTTAGTGGGGAGATCTTGGAGGGACTGAATAAACCATAACCGCGTGCTCTACCAAAAAATCTTGTTGTATTTGAAAATCGGAAACTGGATTTCGGAGGGGGGATTAAGTGGTAAAACATATTGAAGAAGGGTGGTGTGAAATGATGAGAGGAAGGCACATGGAGGAGTGAGTGGTAATAGATATTGCCTATTCCCCGCCCCCCCCCCCCCCCCATGGTTAAAGTTAGAAGGTTGGGGGGGTTGAAATGTGTTAAGGACCGTCAAATGCATTAGGGTGAAGTGGAGGTGACAAAGATATGAAGAGGGCTTAGCAATGATGGGATGTGCAAAGACCGGATGGAAATGGCAGAAGGCATGGTGGGACCTACTCACATCGCAAATCGCAAAATTTGACATGAAGCAGTAGAGATAAACTCTAAACGGTGCGAAGTGCGAAGTGCGGGGGCAGGGAGTGAGGTAAGAGACATGGAGGGAAAGTGGAACCCAACCGCATCATAAATCACAAATTTTAACATGAAGTAGTAGAGATAAACTCTCAACAGTGAAAAGTGCAAAGCGCGGGAAGGTGGGAAGTGACGTGGAGGGAAAGTGGGACCCGACTGCATCGCAAATCACAAACTTTAACATGAAGCAGTAGACAACCAATGGTATGTATGTGAGTGGGTTATATGACGTGAGGCGGACCAAACACTATAGATCGCAATATTTAAGTTTTAGTTTATAAGTGCAGAGCTAAACTCTTAAATCTGCGAAGTGCAAAGTGGGGGAAGAAAGGAGATGACATGGAGGGTGGAGCCCACTACATTGGTAGAGTTATAATGCAGAAAATGGTTATGCGGTAAGTATATGGGGATTCATATTATACGACACATATTCCAAGCGACCAGAAGTGGGGGGTGGAGCTGCTATGGTGGGGCAAACCGCATCGCAACTTACACAAAATACTTTGCGGGCGCCTAAGCTGTGAGTTATAAATTGTGTGAAATGTGATATGTGACGCGCTAAACGCTACAAACTGCGAAGAGGCAAAAGGTAAGGAAAATGCAGAATACAAGGGTTTACATGCAGATTTGGGTGATGTATAAAGTTTGTACTGGTCCCGCTTCATCGCATCGGCAAAAAAAAAAAATTGGCGTAAGTCTTAAGACATAAGGTTAGAAACCTACGGGTTTCGAAGTGCGGGCAATAGGTAAGGCTTATATGCGTGCCACGAGTGAACGGGTCCCACCTCATTGCAAACCTCATTTTACTCATTTTAACATTTACCCTTGCACCCATCCTGAAGAACTTGTGATCTGCGATTATGATTTGGATCTCTGTCATTGATCGTTCCTTATATCCAGTGGTCCTCACCGCTCGCTTGTCGTGGTTTTTTGATCTTGTCTCTTTGGGTGTGCTCGGTAATTTTTTTTTTCATGGAATACTTGCCATGCATTCATGACTTGACTTGCTTTAGCATTCACGGCTCGACCTGAACGTGTGCACGAATTGACCCAATCTCATTCAGGACTCTGCCCTTGTTGTTTTTCTGTCTTAATTGTTTCTCTATTGCCTTTGTCTTCACTAATAGTAACTGCTTCTCTGCCTCTGCCCTGTGTTTTCCTTATAGGGACCACTTCTCCATGTTATGTGAAGTCACAGGCCAATAGTATGCAATAAAATTAAATGTTGCAAAATCCAATTCATATCATATTTCAATGCCATGAGCTTTCTTGGCCTTCCTCCTGTTTCCTACTTAAACCATATCGCTTCCATGTCGTTCTTTGTTTGAATTACTTCATGCTTTGGTTTCTCCACCGAATTGTGCGCACATTAGAGTGGAGTTTGAATTGGAAAGGTGCCAAAATGGAGTTTGAATATCTTGGAGAAATGTAGTTTAACTGGAGTTAGAGAGCTTCAAGCCGGTGGCATGCGTCAATGGAGAGTCGAGAATGGAGACGAACGCAGAAAAAAACATAAAAGGAAATGGATAAAAAACAAGCGGAGGCCCACAGAGAGAGTCAACGTGTTACAGAAAAAAGAATGAAAAATGATATAGGGAAGTCCAATTCGTATCACATGTAGACTACACCCTTTACATATACAAAATACTAACCAGAAAAATATCTCAACGGGACATCTACCTAATACCTAAAACTCCCAGATTCCTTCCCTACACATGTTGTATTAAAAATATTCATTTGGAATGAAACAAATTGACAATTCAACAAAACAAAAACGAGACACATAAAAAATTAACAACCTACAATCCTAATTGGTATAAAATAAAATCTCTCTTCTATAATTTACATGGCCCCATTCTTATTAGTCCCTACCTTGCTGGACTATAGCGATCGCTAGGTCGTTGACCAGCAATTAAATCATCCTTTGACCAAAGAAGGTTTTTTCTTTTTATTACATTTTAACCAAAGTTCTAAAAGTTTTATTTTCCTCTTTATTGCATTTTAACCAATGTATGAAATTTTAATGTAAGTTTGAGTTTGATCTCTTATTTCACGCCAAGAAATATAAAGTAATAAAACTTAGGGTATAAGTTTTCAGTTTCATTGAATTACACTAAAATCTGAACTAATGTTAGTTTTGAATTAGCATTACTCTAACACATTTAATGTTAAATTTAATTTTTGGAATTTAAAATTTGTTTGTGGTGTGATAATACATTTACAATTGGCTTTCCACATGCAACAACTGTCACCATTTTTTGTCCACAACTGTATTTGAAATTCCATTTGTCTTCACATGACCACCTCCCAACTTTCCACAGCCTCTGCACCGCTTCGCCCAGCTTTCCTCACGACCTCATCCTCTTGTTGAATCTAGCACATTGCACACATATTTGGAGGCATGTTTGACAAAGGGGAAATATTTGAAGACACTCCAGCTACATCACTAGAGGAACACAAAATGAGAATCCACGAAAAAATGGTTATGTCGTGCTGCTTGCTCATCATCTCCCGTACGATGGACTCCATGGTGGGGGAGAAGATTCTTCAGCCATTCACAAGCAGAGGATTTCTGATGCAGGAGCATCCGACTAGGGAGGCAAACAGACAGTAGGTTTTCATGTTTTTTTCAGTGATGTGTTATTTTACAGGTCTTTGAACCTGTCCATGTTTAATTTGTCTCTTCTTGATTAGAGGATTAGTTGTCAGTAGGGGTTGTTTTAGTATAACTGACTTTTATTTTAGTTTTTATTAAGAAACTATAGTGGGGTTACTAGGCTACTTTAAAATTCGTTAGTGATAAAGTAAAAATAGAAATAATGTGGAAAATGTAACTGTGTAACCAACAGTGGGGCAGTTACCAACTGGTAACGAATTTTCCTTTCACTGGGCTACAAAAAGAACAGGAAGGTCACTTTACAAGGGTTCTGCAAACCTGTCATTGAGAAGAGAAATAAAACAAGTAGCAAATTGTTCAGCAATTCATCTGTGTTGTTTGTTGAGTAACAATTTTGTTGTTTATAGCCTATCGTGAATAGCATTGACAATTTATTAAAAACAGAACCACAGTACCAGCCATTAAATTCTTTCATTTCTTTTCCCTCTTACAAGTGTACAGTTTCGGTAGTGCAGGAAGGCGACACTACGAGTTATTTATACAAAATAGAGAACGAGGAACGAATTGGCCAAACAATGCCAACGAGAAGACGTGGAAACATAAATGCAAATCGAAATTAAACACAGGCCGTCAAATTCAACCTACAGGTAACAGTTATTACGCCATTATATTTCTTGAGCAAAGTTGAAAACGAAACTTGAAGCTTTCTTTTCAAATATATAAAATAGTCACATTAAGACTCCGAAACTTACAATTCCATTGATTACATCACAAAAACGAAATTCTTCGGAACAAGAAGCTATAGTTAGGGTTTGACGAGAAACCCTTAGGGTTACAGAAACTGATTGTGCAACAGCCATAAGTGACAGGTGGGTTCCTCGAAACCCAGAAGAGTAAACCTGTACAAAACTTGACTAGGTCGAAATAAGGGGAAACATAGTCGGACAATACTTAGCAAACCTACAGGTTGCTACAGCCAAGATGCTCAGAAAACATTGGGACGAAACTGCCTGTAAGACCTAAATACATCACAGTATAAAAAGGAGGTTGAAACGTAGTTGGATGCTACCCGTGAGAAAAGGAGAAACCAGAGTAACCGAGACCGAGAAATGGACCGCGAGACAGCGGCATTCACCTGCATAGAACCAAGAAATGGCGTTAACCCAGATTGCCATTGTGACTCATTCAGAAAAATCAAAGGACTGAGGAAGGATTCGACATCCTTACCTTGTGGAAAAGAAAGAACGTAGTGATTCTTGGCTGAACGAATAAATATCACCAGAAAGACGACCAGACCTACTCACGAGGAGCCAAAAGGTCAGTTTGTGAAGGAGGAGAATGCGAAAATGAATCATGGAGGGCCGACTTACCAGTTCGAGCGCCTGAAGAAGCCGAGTGAATCCGTGAGACATCACAACTGAAACCACCTGCGAATAGACGAAGAATGAAATAAATCGTTGCCGAAGTTAAGCACAGAACAGAAACGAAATAACAAGAATAGTGGGGATAAACAGTTACAGTGAAAGAGACTGGTCGTGCCGGGACAACTGAATAGTTTACCATTGTTTACACAAATGCCAGTTTGCCATTGAACATCATTTACAGGAAGGGCCGAAGTTCACAGACCAACATTGCACCGAAAACCCAAAGGCGGAACCCTCACACAGAGACACGGATAGAATACAAGTGACTGCCAAAATGGAATGATCCCGAACAACAGGCGAGGAAACCAAGTAGCACGATGACCGAACCAACAAACATTTACTACAGAATTAAATGCGAATCACCATGGCAACAGCATAAATCTTACGGAGGTCGAGAACCCGAGGTTTAACATTGTTTATTTATCCATAGCATGATGTGTATTAACTCACGGTTTTAATAGAACGCCACGTAATAACACATTGGCATTTGTACAAACACCTTTTATATGCTATAACAGTGAAACGTAATAACACGTTGGCACTTGTTCAAACACATTTTATAAGTTATAACAGTGAATTTGGGGTGTGGGCTGGCGCTTACCCATCAAGTGGTATCGGAGCAAAGTTTGAGGTCACAAGAATATGGAAGTTGGCAGACGAGGAAGAGGAAGAGGAAGAGCAGTCCGAAGAGCAGCAGAAGAGGGACTGTGAGAAGAGATTCGAATTTTGAATCAAATATTGGCAGCAGTAGAAGCTGGGGGGAGGAGAAACCCAGCGGATGACAGTGACGAAGATGTTGCAGAACCAGCAGATGAATTCGAAGGGGTGACACCTGAACTTAGATTGTTGAAATCAGTTTTGTTGTCCAGTCACAAGCCAAAACATGAACTTTCTACTTATGACGGAAGTTTGTCGGCAGATATGTTATTAGATTGGCTGAGTGAAGTAAAACAATATTTTGAGTTTGAAGAAACCAGTGAGGACAAACAGGTGAAGTTCGCTGCCACCAAGTTGAAAGGACATGCATCCTTGTGGTGGGACAGCGTTCAGGCAGAAAGGAAAAGGCTAAATAAACAACCTATAAGGAAGTGGGCCAGAATGGAGGCAAAACTGAAAGAGAAGTTTCTGCCTAAAGATTATCAAATTATGCTGTACAGGCAAGTACAGAACTTGAGACAAAGGGGAATGACGGTTAAGGAATATACCGAAGAATTTTATAAGTTGAATTTGAGGGCAGGGTACGTGGAAGATACCTTAGAAAAGACAGCAAGATTCATGAATGGGCTGAGAGGGGAGATACCGGATGAAATCGTTATTCTATCACCCAGAACTTTAGATGAAGCATACCAGTTTTCTCTGAAGGCAGAGGAGAAAATAAACAGGAAGCAGAATGCCAGAAGAGGAGGTGGATATGGCAGAGGAAAGGGGAAGGCCTTTGGTAGAGGCAGAGGTACAGGTTCCAATGAGGAAGGCAGCAGTTCCAAAACTGCAGGGACAACGGAAAAGGACAACAACACTAGAGGAGGAGGACCAGCCCAGCGAGGGAGAGGTAATGGTCGGGGCAGAGGAACTTTCCAGTGCTACAGGTGCCACAAGTGGGGGCACAAATCGTATGAATGTCCTGAAGGTGAACCAGCAGGTGGGAGAGGAGCTTATGTTGCCCAGCTTGAGGAAGCGGAAGCGCCGCCTCAGGAAGCGGAAAATGCCCCAGAGACAGGGGAAGCCTTGATGCTGAACAAGGTGCTAATAAAACCAGCAAAGGAGATTATGGAACCAGATCAAAGGAAGGCTTTGTTCCGGACAGTTTTCAAATCACAGGGAAAGTGCTGCAAACTGATCATTGACAGCGGAAGTACTGATAATTTGGTGGCCATGGAAATGGTGGAGAAGTTGGGACTGAAAAAGCTGAAACATCCCACTCCCTACAAAGTGTCGTGGCTACAGAAAGGGCATCAACTGTTAGTTGATGAACAGTGCGAGGTGGAGTTCCAGATAGGCAGATATAAGGACAAAATTGTCTGCGATGTTATGCCAATGGATGTCTGTCATATACTGTTAGGAAGGCCCTGACAGTTTGACATAAAAGTAGTTCATGACGGAAAAACGAACTACTATAAGTTTGCCAAAGATGGGATCAAGCACACACTTGTACCCATCAAAGAGGAAGGTACAACAGAAAATAGTGGAGTAAACGCGCTGCTGATGGGTGGAAAAGAGTTTTTGAAACAGATCGAAAATAATGATGTGAATTTTGCTGTTGTGAGAAGGCCAAGAACAGTGGTACTGCACACAAAGATTTCATATTTACCTGAGGATATTCAAGACATGTTGCAGGATTTTGGAGATATCATAGTGGACGATCTTCCAGATGAGCTACCCCCCGAGAGAGGTATCAGCCACTGTATTGATTTTATACCAGGAGATAGCTTACCAAATAAGGCAACTTATCGTATGAGCCCGAAAGATAATGAAGAAATTCAGAAACAGGTGCAGGAATTGCTTGATAAAGGGCTGATCAGAGAGAGTATGAGTCCCTGTGCAGTTCCGACAGTATTAGCTCCTAAGAAAGGTGGCAAATGGCGAATCTGTACAGATTCGAGAGCTATTAACAAGATTACGATTCGGTACAGGTTTCCACTACCGAGAATGGATGACAAGATGGACTGTTTGAGTGGGGCAGCATATTTTTTGAAGATTGACTTGAAGAGTGGCTACCACCAGAACCGAATCCGAGAAGGGGATGAGTGGAAGACAGCTTTCAGGACGAATGAAGGGCTGTATGAATGGCTGGTGATGCCATTTGGATTAAGCAACGCTCCCAGTACTTTCATGCGCCTAATGAACGAAGTACTGAAGGAGTTCATTGGGAAATTTGTGATTGTGTATTTGGATGATATTTTAATTTTCAGCAGAACGAAGGAGGAACACTTCCGACATGTTCGAAGTGTATTAAGAAGATTGCAGCAGAATAAACTGCTGATAAATTTGAAAAAGTGTACTTTTTTTCAAAAATAATTAGTTTATCTGGGTTTTGTGATTGCAGAAAACGAGTTGAAGATGGATCCGGAAAAGATTGCAGCAATAATAAACTGGCCATCCCCAAAGAATTTATTCGAGGTTCGAAGCTTTCATGGTTTAGCAAGCTTTTACAGAAAGTTTATCGGGAATTTTAGCGGGATCTGCGCACCCATGTTGGACACAATCAAGAAGGCAAATCAACCTTTTTTCTGGACTGAAGCAGCAGAAAACAACTTTCAGACTCTGAAGAAAAAGATCACTGAAAGGCCGATCTTGAGATTGCCAGATTTCAACAAACTTTTTCAAGTTCGTTGTGATGCCAGCGGTACAGCCATTGGGGCAGTACTTAGCCAGGAGGACAGACCGGTTGCTTATTTCAATGAGAAATTAAATGATAGCAGATAGAAGTATTCGTCATACGACAAAGAATTTTATGCGGTCATTCAAGCCTTGAAGCACTGGAGGCACTATTTGTTAGGTAATGAGTTTGTGTTATTTTCTGACAACTCTGCTTTACAGTATGTTATGCAGCAGCACAAGTTGAATCACAAGCATGCAGAGTGGGTAGAATATCTACAAAGCTTTACATTTGTATTGAAGCATATCAGCGGGCAATCCAACAAGGTGGCAGACGCATTAAGCAGAAGAGCTTTGCTCTTGCAGGAGAGTACGGTGCAGGTACTGGGTTTTGAACACTTGAGGGATCTATATCAGACAGATACAGACTTTAAGGAGGCACATGAAGCATGTCAGAACCCTTTACTGCGGAATCACAGTCCGTGGTTGGACTACAATCTGCAAGAGGGATTGTTATTTAAGGGAGGACAGTTGTGTATTCCCGATTGTTCAATGCGGGAAAACATTATTCGGGAGAAGCATAGCGGAGGTCTAGCTGGAAATTTCGATATAGACAAGACATTATCCCAGATAGAGCATTTCTATTATTGGCCCAAGTTGCAGCGAGATGTGCAGAGGTATGTAAGCAAGTGCAAAATGTGTCAGTTGGCAAAAGGTCACAGCCAGAATGCAGGACTCTATATGCCATTGCCCATACCAAGTAGGCCATGGGACTCAGTCAGTTTGGACCTTGTCCTGGGTTTCCCTAGAACACAGCGAGCATTTGATTCAGTGATGGTAGTGGTGGATAGATTCTCAAAGATGGCGCATTTTATACCCTGTCGGAAAACCAGCGATGCTACTCACGTAGCCCACTTGTTCTTCACAGAAATTGTTCGACTGCATGGCTTGCCGAGGTCCATTATTTCAGACCGGGATGTGCGGTTCACAGGACACTTCTGGCGTACCCTGTGGAAAAATCTGGACACCCAACAAAATTTCAGCTCCGCTTATCACCCACAGACCGATGGGCAAACAAAGGTGGTAAATAGGAGTTTGGGGAACCTGCTAAGAAGTTTAATCGGAGAAAATTCGCGGATGTGGGATCGCGTACTTGCCCAAGCGAAATTTGCGTATAACGATTCTCCAAATCGCAGTACGGGATACAGTCCTTTTCAGGTTTTGTACGGCATGCATCCTCATGGAGTGCATGAACTGCGGGATTTGGGAAAGCTCGAGAAAAGAAGCGCAGATGGAGAAGATTTTGCTCAAGCAATGAGTGATCTGCATGAGCAGGCGAGATTGAAGTTGGTAGACAGCAGTCAAAGATACAAACAGCAGGCAGATTTGAAAAGGCGGGAAGTTCAGTTCAATGTTGGGGATGAAGTCCTTGCCCACTTGCGCAAGGAACGGTTTCCAAAAGGGCAGTATAACAAATTAAAGTTTAAAAAGATTGGCCCCTGCAGAATTCTTCGCAAGTTTTCTGCCAATGCCTACGAAATACAGCTGCCACCCGGAATAGGCATTTCGCCCATTTTTAATGTGGCAAATTTGTTCCCTTACACTACCAGTCCCAGAGACGAAGAGGCAACAAGGCCAGAATGGAATACCCCAGATGAAGAGGATTTTTGGTTAAATCATATGCCTGCAGCGCAGCCCCTTGAGATCGAGGGTATCCTCGACACACAAGTAGCCAAACAAACATGCAGGAAGGACTATTTACAGTACCTGGTCAAGTGGAAGAACCGTCCTATTGAGGACAGTTCTTGGCTTGACGCAACACAGATTCCGAAAATTGGCTATTCAGTGGATGACCTCATGGAGTGGAGCCATGACTTTTTGCTACCCCGGGAGCCTGATGCAGGAGCATCCGACTAGGGGGCAAACAGACAACAGGTTTTTCATGTTTTTTCAGTGATGTGCTATTTTACAGGTCTTTGAACCTGTCCAGGTTTAATTTGTCTTTACTTGATTAGAGGAATATTTGTCAGTAGGGTTGTTTTAGTACAACTGACTTTTTATTTTAAATTTTATTAAGAAACTGTAGTGGGGTTACTAGGCTGCTTTTAAAAAATTCATTAGTGATAAAGTAAAAATAGAAATAATGTGGAAAATGTAACTGCAACCAACAAGTAAGTGCTACTAACCGGTAACGAATTTACCTTTCACTTGGCTACAAAAAGAATAGGAAGGTCACTTTACAGGGGTTCTGCAAACCTGCCATTGAGAAGAGAAATAAAACAAGTAGAAAATTGTTCAGCAATTCATCTGTGTTGTTTGTTGAGTAACAATTTTGTTGTTTATAGCCTATCGTGCAGAGCATTGACAATTTATTAAAAACAGAACCACAGTACCAGCCATTAAATTCTTTCATTTCTTTTCCCTCTTACAAGTATACAGTTTCGGTAGTGCAGGAAGGCAACACTACGGGTTATTTATACAAAACAGAGAACGAGGAAGTAATTGGCCAAACAACGCCAACGAGAAGACGTGGAAACAGAAACGCAAATCGAAATTAAACACAGGCAGTCAAATTCAACCTACAGGTAACAGTTATTACACCATTATATTTCTTGAGCAAAGTTGAAAACGAAACTTGAAGCTTTCTTTTCAAAAATATAAAATAGTCACATTAAGAGTCCGGAACTTACAGTTCCACTGATTACATCACAAAATGAAATTCTTCGGAACAAGAAGCTACAATTAGGGTTTGACGAGAAACCCTTAGGGTTACAGAAACTGATTGTGTAACAGACGTAAGTGACAGGCGGGTTCCTCGAAACCCAGAAGAGTAAGCCTGTACAAAACTTGACTAATTCGAAATAAGGGGAGACATAGCCGGACAATACTTAGCAAACCTACCGGTTGCTACAGCCAAGACGCTCAGAAAACATTGAAACGAAACTGCCTGCAAGACCTAAATACATCACAGTATAAAAAGGAGGTTGAAACGTAGTTCAATGCTACCCGTGAGAAAAGGAGAAACCAGAGTAACCGAGACCGAGAACTGGACCGCGAGACAGTGGCATTCACCTGCATAGAACCAAGAAATGGCGTTAACCCAGATTTCCATTGTGACTCATTCAGAAAAATCAAAGGATTGAGGGAGGATTCGACACCCTTACCTTGTGGAAAAGAAAGAAAGTAGTGATTCTTGGCTGAACGAAAACAAATACCAGAAGGACGACCATGCCTGCTCACAAGGAGCCCAAAGGTCAGGTTGCGAAGGAGGAGAGTGTGAAAATAAATCGTGGAGGGCCAACTTACCAGTTCGAGTGCCTGAAGAAGTCGAGTGAATCCATGAGACATCACAACCAAAACCACCTGTGAACAGTCGGAGAGTGAAATAAATAGTTGCAAAATTTAAGCACAGTAAAAAAAATGAAGGAACAAAAATAGCGGGAATAAACAGTTACAGTGGAAGAGACTGGTCGTGCCGAGAAAAACTGAACAGTTTACCATTGTTTACACAAATGCCAGTTCGCCATTGAACACCAGTCACAGGGAGGGCCGAAGTTCACAGACCAACAGTGCACAGAAAACCCAAAGGTGGAACCCTCACGCAGAGACACGGATAGAATACAAGTGACCGCCAAAATGGAATGATCCCGAACAATAGGCGAGGAAACCAAGTGGCACGACGACCGAACCAACAAACATTTACTGCAGAAATAAATGCGAATCACTGTGGCAACAGCATAAATCTTACGGAGGTCGAGAACCTGAGGTTTAACATTGTTTATTTATCCATAGCATGATGTGTATTAACTCACGGTTTTAATAGAACGCCACGTAATAACACGTTGGCATTTGTACAAACACCTTTTATATGCTATAATAGTGAAACGTAATAACACGTTGGTACTTGTTCAAACACATTTTATAAGTTATAACAGTGAATTTGGGGTGTGGGCTGGCGCTTACCCATCAATTTCGTGTTATGGCATCGACGCCTGATCTTCGCTACCTCTTCGAGAGAACCCTGGCAGAGGAATGGCTGAGAAAGATTGTGAGCGGTGATATCGATCCTAGTGCAGTCCCATTCACCCATAATTTATCAAACTTCCTCAGCCTCGCCATTCTTTACAAGTATTGAGGCATCTACATCGACATGATACTTCTCAGAAGCTTTTCAAGCCTAAAAAACACCATAGGAGCGCAGATTGTAGATCCTAAAACTAGGCAGTGGATTGAGCTAAATAATGCAGTTTTGGTATTTGCTAAACGACATCATGTGCTATTGAAATTCATAGAGGAGTTTTCCCTTAAGTTCAAAGGTAACATATTGGGCCACAACGGTCCTTACCTCCTCACTCATGTAGTCAAAAGGCTAATCTCCAACGAGACTCACCATGCCTTCAAAATAATTACTAGCATCTGAATAATAGATTCTGAAGCAATAATGAACATTTCTCACTCTTACCTACTTACCACTACTATAGAGGCAAGAATACAAATTGCAACTTTTCTTTGTTAGCTTTCAGTATTCAATTTTGCATTATTTGTTTTTTCCCTGGCTACTGTTGTAGTATGTTTAACTCAAGTTTAAGCCTTTCTACCTTCATCATAATATTTTGCTAATAAAAAAAGGAATCACATTCAATCAGACAAAACCCATCATGTAAGTCCTCGTACTCTCAAAAAATTTCAGCTAGAAACACAATTTTATGATAAAAATGAAATCAAATTTGTTATTCCCTTATTACTCAGAGTGCTCTAACCCAAGAAAAATCCTAGAAAATACCAATTTGTATACATTGTATGCACAATATGTAGAATCTAAATGCTTTCTCAAAATAACTAAAATGGCCAAAATGTTCTACTTCATATGAGTTACCTTCCCCTCAACCATTATTACAACGTCTCTCTTTTCCAATTATTTGCTAAAATAAGTGCAAGAGGAACAAAGGAAAATAGGAAATGCAATATGTGGAGGATTTAAGCTACCTTTCACTGCATTCTCTCGGAAAACAACACTGTTGAACTCCTTGAAGGTTCTTGTGGAGAAATCTAAACTAGCCAACTTGCGTTGTTTTCGCCATTTCTCTCCATCCACAATGAAACTATCATCCCACAAAATGTCTTCCAAAATTTCGTGGTTGAACTTTACCTGTCAAATGAACAGAATAGATAATATAGATATCAAAAATAGAGTACCATCTACTCTGATTAAAATATATATATGGGAAAAAAAATATAGTGAGATCTACTGTGGTAAAAAAATAATATAGTAAGAGCTAAACCTTGACATCATTGGTACAAACGTAGCTGAAGGTAGGATAAGCTATTGCGTATGTTTTATAGCGTCTATGGTGATCAGCCATAAATTCATGTAAGCCATTAAAATTGAAAATGGAATTCACCATAGTGCCAGCCATGGGTGGATATAGGTCTCCATTCCTTCGTTTCATTTTGAGTAGAAGCATTGGCAGTAGTGCAGCAAAGCAATCAGCATAACTACAACTATAGCTACTGGTCATGGAAAATAGGCATTGTGTTCATGTTCCATTCCTGTTAAATTTCCATGAATGGGAGGTTTACTAGGCATTCTGTTCATGTTCCCGTGGAGAACTTCTGGTTGCTATCAATTTAACCATCAATTTCCAACCAACGGGGATAATATTAGGCTTCACTTCATAAATGGGCCAGCTTATACGTGGCTAGCACTGCATATATACTATCCCATACTGGACAATTGTTATTTATCTTTATTATTTTTATATTTTTAACTATATAATATGGATTGTTAACGAATAGCCAGTTTACACAAAGGTGCTATTTCATTTCAATGTCTGTTTCTGATATTATCTTCTCATATTTGTTCGCCTTAAACCTTGTCTCTCATTGTTTGTTCTTGAATCATTTTAAGTGATCACATACAGTTGTATTGCCTCAAGGTCATTGCCAATAGCTTCATTCAAAGTGTAAGCGATAGCTTAATTTCAAAGTGTAAGCAAGGCATATGGCTTGGGGTAACTCTTTACACAGATTTTTAGGCTATCAGACTTCGGCAGGCCAAAGATTTTCAAGATATTAAACTCCAGTAGGGATTGTAGCTGCCTGTTGCTCTTGTTTAGAAAAACATGAGGCTGATGCCCCTACTGCCACGTTATTAATATTAAGAAATAATATGGTTATCACTTTGGGAACTTGTGGATGAGGGCAATTAAAATTGCGGTAGTCTAACTAGACTGTTTTTTCGTCCTGAAAATTATGGAAATTCTGGTAAGATTTTAAGAAAATTTGGCAGGGATTTTTGTAAATCCACATTATAACTATAAAACATTATTATTTTGGGTGTCTTAGAGGTTTTTGATGGTGCTGAATCTATTTCTACATGATTCAAACACTGTTATTGTAAGATTTCTTAAATTTTTTTGGCCCGGATTCTGGCCAATTTTAGCCATCGGTCTAATTCCTCCGTGTCTTGTTAAACAATTCCAATAAAATTTGTTAAGTGATGTTCTAAACTAGCACAACCACATTAGTAAAAAATAATGTGATTGATATACGCCGATAGGCGTATATAAAATAGATTTACAACCACATTTACCAATGTGGTTGATATACGCCGATAGGCCTATATCCACTACCCATCACATTAATTTATATATCAATAAATAAATATTATATATAATAAATTTATTATATTAACTTGAAAAATATATATTATATATTAATACGAATAATAATATATTAAATATATAAATTATGATTAACTATATACATACTATAAATTAACTTGAAATATATGTAATATATATTAAGATAAAAAAATATTAATAATATATAATAATTTAATATATCATACATGGCTATATTATTAATAAAGCAAAAGAAATAATAATATATTAATAATATATATTATATCGTTGGTTATATTATTAATAATATTATAATATTACAAATATTCATTATTAATAAATATTAGAATATTTATTTATATTGATTATTAGTAACATTATAATATAATATTTCTTAATAATAATTATTAGTAATATTATAATATTACTAAATAAATATTAAAATATTATAATATTATGAATATATATTATTAATAATGAATATTAATAATATTATAATATTACTAATAATCATTATTAATAAATATTTCAATATTTATTTATAATTATTATTAGTAATATTATAATATTATTAATATTACTAAATAAATATTAAAATATTATAATACTATTAATATATATTATTAATAATATTAAAATATTAGAAATAATCATTATTAATAAATATTTGAATATTTATTTATAATGAATATTAGTAATATTATAATATTATTAATATATACAAAAATATATTATATATATTTTTTATATTATAATAAGTATTAATAATATATATTAAAAATATTTATTAATATATTATTAATATTAACGATATACATACTATAAATTATCTTGAAATATATATAATATATAATAATAATATTTATTAATATAAAAATAATAAAAATAATATTTAATATTTTAATATTTATTTATATATTAATATCATAGATGGTTATATTATTAATAAACCAGAAAACTAATAATATATTAATAATATTATAATAATATTTATTATATATTAATAATATTATTATAATATTATAATATTACTAATAATCATTATTAAACTCAAGAGAGTAATAAACCATATGAAACAAAATTTAAAAACAAAAAACCCAAGAGATTAATAAACCCTAACAATTAATATTTGAAAGTGAAGATATTAATAAACCCAACGGATAATTAATAATACAAACCCAATGTCATCATAAACCAAAGGTTTAAATATTATAAACCATAGGAATTGGTGAACCCAAGGGATAAATATTATAAACATAAGTGATCAAAATTAAAAACACAAGAGATTAATAAACCGTAAGAATTGATTTTTTAAACTAAAAAACCTAATAAATTAATAATCCATAAGAATGAATATTTTAAACATAAGATATCAATAAACGAATGAGATTATTAACATTATAAACCAAAAGAACTAATCGACCCAAGGGTTTAATATTATAAAGTAAAGGAATCAGCAAACCCAACGGATAAATATCATAAACCTAACGGATGAATATTATAAACAATAAAGATTAATAAACACTAAGAATTAATATTTTAAACTGAAAAATCTAAAAAATTAACAAACCCTGAGAAATAGTATTTTAAACTCAAGAGAGTAATAAACCGAATGTGTGATTAACATTATAAACCCAAGAGTTTAATACTATAAACCAAATCAATTGGTGAACCCAAGGGAAAACCGTTACCCAAAAAATTATAAACCAAAGGAATTGGTGAACCCAAGTGAATTGATTTAAACATTGAGGCAATTGTTGTCACAATGCGACGTTGGACCAACTATGACCAAGGTTGACCATGGGTGATTTTTCATATTGAGACAATATTTGTCAGAAAGTGATATTTGATCATGGATGACATTGATCGATTATTCATATTATAAACCAAAAGAACTAATAAACCCAAGGGTTTAATATTATAAACCAAAGGAATTGGTGAACCCAAGGGACAACCATCACCCAACAAATTATAAACCAAAAGAAATTGGTGAACCCAAGGGAATTGATTTAAACATCGAGAGAATTGTTGTCACAATGCGACGTTGGACCAACTATGAGCAGGGTTGGCCATGGGTGACTTTCATATTGAAACAATATTTGTCAGAATGTCACATTTGATCATGGATGACATTGATCAATTATTCATATTATAAACCAAAAGAACTAATAAACCCAAGGGTTTAATATTATAAACCAAAGGAATTGGTGAACCCAAGGGACAAACATTACCCAACAAATTATAAACCAAAAGGAATTGGTGAACCCAAGGGAATTGATTTAAACATTGAGACAATTGTTGTCACAATGCGACGTTGGACCAACTATGACCATGGTTGGCCATGCGTGATTTTCATATTGAGACAATGTTTCTCATGATGTGTTATTTGATCATGCATGACATTGATCGATTATTCATATTATAAACCAAAAAAACTAATAAACCCACGGGTTTAATATTATAAACCAAAGCAAGTGGTGAACCCAAGGGAAAATCATTACCCAAAAAATTATAAACCAAAGTTATTGGTGAACCCAAGGGAATTGATTTAAACATTGAGACAATTGTTGGCGCAATGCGACGTTGGGCCAAGTATGAGCATGGTTGGCCATGGGTGATTTTCATATTGATACAATGTTTGTCAGAATGTGACATTTGATCATGGATGATATTGATCGATTATTCATATTATAAACCAAAAAAACTAATAAACCCAAGGGTTTAATATTATAAACCAAAGCAAGTGGTGAACCCAAGGGAAAATCATTACCCAATAAATTATAAACCAAAGGAATTGGTGAACCCAAAGGAATTGATTTAAACATTGAGACAATTGTTGTCGCAATGTGACGTTGGGCCAAGTATGACCATGGTTGGCCATGGGTGATTTTCATATTGAGACAATGTTTCTCATAATGTGTCAATTGATCATGGATGACATTGATCGATTATTCATATTATAAACCAAAAAAACTAATAAACCCAAGGGTTTAATATTAGAAACCAAAGCAAGTGGTGAACCCAAGGGAAAATCATTACCCAATAAATTATAAACCAAAGGAATTGGTGAACCCAAAGGAATTGATTTAGATTTTAAGAAAATTTGGCAGGGATTTTTGTAAATCCACATTATAACTATAAAACATTATTATTTTGGGTGTCTTAGAGGTTTTTGATGGTGCTGAATCTATTTCTACATGATTCAAACACTGTTATTGTAAGATTTCTTAAATTTTTTTGGCCCGAATTCTGGCCAATTTTAGCCATCGGTCTAATTCCTCCGTGTCTTGTTAAACAATTCCAATAAAATTTGTTAAATGATGTTCTAAATTAGTAAAATAAAAAATCCAAATCAAAATCCAGTTGGCAGTGCATTGCTCTGGACTTGTTATATTTATCTTATCTTCAAAGTTAGAGAGGATATAGGATTTTATTGGCCGTAGTTTAGATTGTTTTTGTTTTTTCGCTTTGAAAATTATGGAAATTCTGGTAAGATTTTAAGAAAATTTGGTAGGGATTTTTATAAATCCACGTTATAACTATCAAACTTTAATATTTTGTGTGTCTTAAAGGTTTTTGATGATGCTCAATCCATTTCCACCATCAAAAGTGTCTTAAAGGTTTTTGATTATGCTCAATCCATTTCCACCATCAAAATCAAGATTCAAAAACTATTACAATAAGGTTTCTTAAATTTTTTGATCCGAATTCAGACCAATTTTGACCGTCGAAGCAATTCGTTAGTCCGTCTCTTTAGAAAACTCCATTTTATTGTATTCGCATTTTAAAACTTGTCCAGCCGGTCACTGCGCTGCTCTGCACCACACTGCTATATTTATCTGATCTGCAAAGTTAGAGATATGAGATCGGATTTTATTGGTGAGTAGAACACAGATTTTCAATCCAATCCGATACATTATTGCAATATATTGTTGATACATTATTGCAAATATATTGTTGGAATCTTCGAGAGAGGCTCTCCGTCAACGTAGGAAGCTTCGGCCAACGAACACGCAATAAACGTTTATTTCGCTTTCTTCGTGTTCATGAATTGAATGAAAGGTAGTTGCCAACTCTTTAAATTCATTGCACAACGCATCACGGGCTTGAAAATCACAACTCAAGAGATTATCTTACAATTTTCTGATTTGCGTGCTCTGCAAGTAGAGATTTCTGCTATTAAAAGTACCTTGAACGCCTTCTTTTGCAGTTCACAAAGAAGTTGTCTTTAAGGTTTGGCTAAGGTTGGTGTTTCTGATTTCCACATCGTTTCCTCCACAAAGGGGTTGGCAATGGCGATTCCGAAAATGGTAGCAGCGGGCAAAGGGCAGTGGATGGAAATCGCTCCTTTCCGTAAAGAATGCGTGGTGAAACAGCGGCCTTCCGATAAAAAGCTGCTCACCATCGCAGAGGAGCGGAGTCTGAGCAATGGCGAGGTCATGGATGGCCTTCACCCTTCTTTTCCTGCAGTCTCTAACTTTGAAGCAGATGGTGATGATGCAAGATTTTCGTCCGCAGCATGCTGACTCTTTTTTGTACAATGGGGAAAATCTTGTTGGGGTTTTTGAATGTGAGAGAGTTGTTATGGGAATCTATAAGTGATTTGTGCGATCCATCTATTAAAATAATGGTTCTGCAATTACCAAAACTTGTATAAATTTACGCATATATTTTTCAGATTTGCCTGGTATAAAGAGTTGTTATGGGAATCGATACGTGATTTGTGCGATCCATCTATTAAATAATGGTTTTGCAATTACCAAAACTTGTATAAATTTAAGCATATATTTTTCAGATTTGCCTGGTATAATTTTGGAATTTTGGGTGGCTAATTTACATTTTTTTATTGAAATATTGTTTGTTTGAAGAAATAGCTGAGCAGTTCTCACTTTTAGATAATATTGTTTAGAATTGCACCACAATACTTATAAAACCAAATCTCCTCACATCCTCTGAAGTTATAAATAATATAGACTACAAAGAGAAATTGACAAAGCATAGAGAAATGGACAAGGCCTCATGTGTTGTTCCAGATAGGGCAACTTGGCACTTCATTTTTTAGCATGTCAAATATCTGATTGAGATATTAATGAAAGACAGTTTTGTTTTTCTTAGTGTTTATGTTTATGCCATTTTAATGTTCCACCTGTCAGTTTTGTTTTTAAAAATCTGTGTGTTGACAGAGGAAATTTCATTCCTCACTGTGTTAGGATTTATCAGAAAATCCAAACAGTTTTCGTTGGCAGAATTCTGAACATATTTTTTGTGCTTCCAGGATTTTTTGCATGCGAGAGAGTTGTTAGGGGAATCGATACGTGATTTGTGCGATCCATCTATTAAAATACATATGGTTCTGCAATTACCAAAATTTGAATTGAATTTACCCCTGTTCTAATGGTTTAATTGAAAATTTACAGATATTTTTCACATTTGCGTATGGGTCATTTTCGATTGTCGTTAACAATTAATTTTGGATTGAAATATTGTGTGAGATTTGACACGGCCAGATATCTATATATTGGAATGGGAAGCTTGTTTTTTCCACATGAAGAAATCGGGAACTGCTCTCAGTGAATCTTTGTGGGTGAAAAACTGCGTTCTTCCCTCTTGAGATTTGGGTGGTGCTTCAGCCGATTGCTTCTGTTCGAAATCATATTTCTGAGTTTCATATAAAAGTGTGTGTTTTTTATTATCATAATTCGTTGACTACTTTTATTGGAAATAAATTTCGATATTTTCCTTGGCACAAATAAGTCTAGACCCATTATATTCTTTCATTGGCGGATACATTCACTTGTGGGTTATCAAACGACAAATCCATTGATGGAAACATCTGCACATCTCCAGCAATAAAATCAAACATAAATTTTGGCTTGCAAATGCTACAACATCAAACATAACCTTTGTATGTCAAATACCTTAAAAAACATTATGAGGTGGGACGTATTTTTTTTATTTTGAAGAGTAAGGAATGAGAGTTTTTGCTAGACATTTTACCGCGTTTTAATTTTTCTTTTATGAAAGTTGAAATTTTGTTCATGTTTATCAAAGTATATTTTTTTTAAAACTTAAAAATAAAAATTGTTAATTTAAATATTTTATATAGTTATTTAAATCCATGTAATAAACATTTTTACTTTTTCATCAATCATAGAATTTATGTGTGTTTCGAACTACCAAGTGTAGTTCATCATCAAATCAAAGAATGATGTTTGGCTAATCAATTTCATCAATTAAGAACTTATAATTTTTACCCATTTTAACTAACTAATAAAGTATTATTAATTATAATTGTAAATTTATAAAAAATATATTAAAAGTCAACATAGTAACTAAATATTAATAAATTAAAAATATATATAAATAATAGCAAACCCAGTAATAATAATAAAGTAAAATTTAACTATATAATAAAGTAATATTAATAATAATTGTAAATTCATAAATAAATTACTCTTTACTAAAGTCTCATATGATGGAGATATAGAGGGAGTGAGAGGAAGGGAGAGAAAGAGACAAAGAGGAAAGATGAGAGAGGACTTGAGATACAAGAGGAGGGAGGGAGGGATAGAGAAATGGAGTTGGAAGGAAAGAGAGGGAGAGAACAAGAATCACATAGAGAGAGAGAAAAGTGGAGAGAGAAAGAGAGAGTGTATATGTTTGGGGTGAGATAGAGATAAAGAAATAGAGATATAGAGAAGAGGGGGAGAGAAGGAGAGATAATGACAGAGTTGGAGGACACACAAGAGAGACTGAAACTGAGACTGAGACATAGAGATGAAGGGGAGATACATAGAGAGGTAGTGTTAGGGTCATAGGTTTTCGTTGTCAAATTTATTTTCCTTGTCCTTTAATTTTCAGTTTAAAGTAGTTGAGCCTATGACTATTGTTGTTGTCATAGCCTCAAAGTCACTATCTGACATCGTTGAAATTCTTCCATAAAGGGTTCATCCAACGTGTGAAAGATTCTATGTCTTTGAGAGGGTCATGAGTTCATATTTTCATGTAGAGTAATTGAGGTTTTAAAGGTTTCATTTCATGGAGTTTCCATTTATTTCAAGTTAGAACCATAATATTCAAGTTCCATTTGTTAAACGTTTATATGTATGTTAGTGGTGTTCATCGTATCCCCGTGTCACCATTCACATTTCACCTTTCATAAATAACATTTTTATATTTCTTACATGCACTATTTACCATGATATACTCCATTCATTCACCATTTACCATCATGTCACCCTTCAATACACCTCTCATCATTATTTCCATTACATCCCCCTAAACTCATATCTCATCATCATCATTCATCATGATCCCTTTAACCAAATTTACACCCATGACCAAAACAAGACATACGAGGCACACATTTTCAATTTTTTTTGAAGTTTCCCTCTCTCTCCATCCACAACATGTGCTATGATAAGGCTTCATGTTCAAACAAGAGATCAGAAGGTTAAACGAAGCTTGGAAGAAGATCAAGGGCAGGTTTTTCAAGTGGGAAAGGTTTCCACACAGTCGCTGCATAAATGCTGCACAAATGGGTAGCAACCATCTAGGAGGTTTGCAAGAGTTGGAGAGTCTACTTCAAGGGTTCGACACCATTACACCATCATTGCAAGCATATCCATATACTCTTTTTCCTCAAGAGGATATGCAACCATATCAACCATGGAGGGCTACTTAGACTCCCTGTGGAAAATACTATGTTTTAGACATCATTTTGAAACGTTGTTTTCGACCACATGGAGTTGAACCTTGGAAAATTGAAAGAGGTTTTTCGCAATAAAAAACCAAAGAACAAAATTTTCTCTCAGTTTGTGCACAGGTGTTACGGTTTAAGAGATATGCAACACTCTTGGAGACCTAGTTTTCAAAAAATAAAAATTTTAATTTTCCTTCTATTTTAGTCATTGTTTTTGGGCATGTTTTTCTAATAGCTCAAAGTGAATTTTAAAAAGCTAAAAGCAGTTTTTTTAGAGAATGAGCCAAATAAAAAAAAACCTTTGGTTTCAACACAGGTGTCATATATTGGAATATACAAATCCATCTTTACAACCTAATTTTCATGTTACGTATTTCCTCTTTTAGTTATGATTTTTTGGTTTTGATTGTGAGGATATGGGGAGTAATTTGAAGAAACTGAGAGAGGTTTCTCTCATGGACACTCTCATATAAAAAAACCTCCCCCAATTTTGTAACATCTATCCGGATTCAAGAAATATGGGTTAGTCTTTGAACCCTATTTTTCCAGAAATTCGGTTCCCTCTGCTGTGCAAACCTTCACTGCTGCGCAACTCAAAATTCATGATGTTTAATATTTTATATCAATTTCGAAACTCGCTGTTATGACATTGAGGATATGGAAAAGAATGAATCGATAAATATCATATTAGCAGATAGGATAGGATTTCTTTTCTTAAAATATAATGGTGTACCTTTCTCATCAGTTTTATTTTAGCTTTAGTTCAAAAGCTTGATGTTTCTAAAACTCAGCTAGTTTTGATCCACTCTGTGGATAAGAAATAAAATGTATCTGGTCATATGGATATCCTTTTCTGAAAAATGTATTTAAGCGTAAGCAAAATATGAAAAAAGGGTTGATTGGAAAATACAAGAGTCAAAGTTTTGTGTATGTTATGATATTTTGTACTCGACGATTAATGAAGAAGACCAGAGTTGTTTCTTTCAAGGATTCTTGTGTCAGAAACTGTTGGTGATGTAATTTCTCATGTGCTTGTGTCCTTTTTCTTTAATTTATTCAGTCCTTTTCCTTTCAGTTAATCATAGATTTACTTTCCTTATTATTTGAAAGAATTTTACGTGACTGCAGATTTCATCCAAGAGAGATGTTATTTTTTCCTTTCAAATAATATTCATGTTTTTCTCCTGAAACTAAGTGTAAAATTCCTCCCTGAGAGATGTTGTATGCTTAGTGGATTGTGATATTTTATTCCTCCTATCATATACTACAATTGATTTTAAGATCCAAAGTGTTGGCTATCTTTCCCTTAGTAAAGAACTGCTCACTATCCAATATTGATCACTAAGATTTTCTAAAACATGTGACAACATACCCAAATGGATGTATTACTTTTTTTTTAAACAAATTCATTTCTCTTGTTCTTAAGAACTAGAGTAAAATATGAAAACACTGAAATAACCTATAGAGAGAGCCCTCTCTAAGCGAGAAGGGCTAGATTCTAGTCCAAAAGTGATTTGTGGTTACCTATGTGGCCCTTTTCTCAAGTGCTAACATATTGGTGTCATTATTTGGGATCGAAAGGCCACATTTTCCCCGGGTATGAACAACAACGATCATATATAATTGCAAATGGTGAACAATAGTTGGACATAAGAAGGATGAACCATTCACCTTGTGACTCCAATCAAGCAAAACTCAAATTTTCAAGTTCCACTGGTTTCTCCACGTCTTCAAGAAGAATTCTCAATCCAGAAGGTATGCTCCTTTAAAATGAGATCACATTTTGGGTTTTCAAAACTGCGTGCCTCATATAGATTGGCAAATGTTTTTGCAAAACTCAAAGACCTATAAGGAGATGATGTTGCTCTTCACTTGGTTAAAATTCACATGCATGTATGTAGACTTGGAGTTAATTTTCATGAGGATTTATTAATGAAAATGTTTATGGAAACCTTGGAGGACAACATAAGATCATGGTATGAAGGATTTCCATCTGCTAGTCTATATTCTCTTAAGGTTTTCTATGCGGCATGTTGTAAAAATTATAAGCAAATTTACCCTTCTATAGTGTTGGTAGAAAGTTTTTGTGGAAATTTTGATGACCTTATTCAGCATATGGGAATTGACATTTATGATAAGGATTTAATGTATGATGAAAATGAAGAAGATTTGTTTAAGTTATATTTTCATCCGGATGTAATATTAGAAACTAGTTGCCATCATATTCAAGAGAAATTCCAACAAATAGTAGATTTTCTCATGCATAAAAATGAAGCAGATTAGCTTTCCGCTGCAGATAGTTATGATTCCCTTCATTCTCTTCCTTTTCTGAGATTTTAATTCAAGAAGAAATTTGTGAAGATCATAATTTTCAGTTTGCTTGCATAGAAACTATGGACAGTCATGATTCATTCATTGAGTTTAAAAATAATGTGCAACATGAACAGACTTATGAAGAACATATTTATGAAACTACATGCACAAAAATTTTAGACAATGAAATTTTTCATGGTGATAACTATGTAGAATTGCATGAAAATTATTAAGAAGAGCATATTGTTTTAGACCTCTTAGATGTGGAATTTTTTGTTGTTGATAATGTGGCTGCCTCAAATGCATATTTTCAAGAACACACTTTTATTTTTCATTACAAAAATTATAAAATTGATGAACAATTTTTTTCCTTTCATTTTGACAAAGATTTTGCATTAGAAAATGTAGAAAAACTAGTGGCTAAAAACGAAGGGAGTTCTTGTATTTTCGTTGAATTTGAAGGCAGGGAAATTGTTGAGGAGGTAAATCCTACGCCGGACGAGAGGCCCGATCCCTACTAGCCCGGCGAAGTCTAGCAACAAACAAACAATGCTATGACGCAAGCTCCTGATTAACCGAATGAAGACTTGGAATAAGAACTTACGAATTCCAACGCTAGATGCGAAGAAGAGATGTCCCAAGATCCTTGACCACTGGCGAATCTGGCAATCCTTCCACGATCTCCCTAGTGGATGAACACACACACACGAGAAAGAAGCAACCAGTCATGCATAGGAACCAGCATACGTAACTAAACATCGGTCAGGAAAGACATTACTCGCATTAACATAATGGAAAAGGAGTGGAACCATAATCATAGTCATCTATTAAAATGATAAACGAATAGAAGTTACAACCAAGTTCTGACGTCGCAGCTTCCTTCGAACGGGTCTCCGGTCGTCCACGTCTCGCAAAGCTCGCCAAGGGAAAGGGAAACCTCTCCAGAGTCTCGTAACAATGGTCTCCTCGCTTAAATGGGCCTTAAGGGAAAGAAGGGATTCTTTACAATACAAAGGCACTTGGGAATAGGGAGATGCAAAGCTTCAGCACTTCAAGACTAGCTTGCCATGGATCTGAGCAAGCTTTTATAGATGGGGAAGGAGGGAGTTAGGATCCCTATTATTATGGGATTGGCCCTATCAACAAGGAAGGTTCCATAGAAGGTGGCAAAACTACTTCCCTTCCATAGAACTCCCGCAGCCAAACCTCCCAACTCAAGATAGGCAATGGTTGTGAGTTTGTTTGAACTCAACTTCCGCCATCCATATTTAAAAAACAGTCCCTAAAATGGGTGGCGCGATTGTTGCTCTATGACAGAGCGCCAAGTGGCGCGACCTCTTTACAGGATTTCCCTGATTGGCGCGAGCACTGAACTGTCTACCCGCGCCAATGCAAAAAGAGCTATTTTTCATGGATTTTGCAAGGAGATGTCTCAAGGGGAAATGAAGCTCATACTCAGAGGGATGCAATGATGATGTTTTCAGTGCATGACAGTGTTCACAGGTCACGTTATGGGTCCTCCATTGTGCGGGACGGGGAATGGTAGGGACGGTGACAAATTACTGTGTAACAGATGCCCCCTAAAGCATGAGGCCCGAGAGAGGGAGGGGTGAAATGCTTTACGAGAACATGTCCAACTGAAGGCCCGCCGTCGGAAAACCTGCACAGACAGATACAACTGATATCTCAAGTACATGATGTATATACATGGTATGGACGCAGCCATCCGAACAGAGTGTGCTATAATCCGGATCCAGGGTATGGGCGCAGCCATCCAACTAAGATCAAACAAATAGACTCAGGTATGGTCGCAGCCATCCAATCATTGAGTCATGTACATAATGACAATAATCCACAATCGCAGCCTGGATTACAACAGACACAATCCAGGGTCTTGCGCTCCATCTCGACCCAAATAAGTACAAGTTCTAGCACGCGAATATGTGAGCTGATGTCGAACATGCAAGAACATCGCCTGATTACCAGCCAATGATGAAAGCCGTTAACAGACGCGAGAGGAACCACCGATAATGACAATGGTCCTCAAGGTACTACAGGTACAATCCACGGCGTGTGAATAAATGAGCTGACGTCGAACACCCGCAGAATCATCCGATCGGAGGTCAATAATGAAAACCCCTCGTCGAATGCGACGAACCTGCCATTAAGGCATGCAGGCTCCAAGGTACCATCAGGAGTCTCTAGACCAACTTCCTGGATAATGAGTTGAAGTCGACAGGAAGTGACCTTGATCGAAGGTGGGCCATAATGATTCCCACATCATCGACACGAGACAGAGGAACATAATGTTTTGTTGTGAATCAGGATCATATGAGAAACCGAGAAAGGTTGATATTCGCAGAGGCCAACTTCTCTTGAACACATAAACGGCACGACAATGGATTTGGCAGTATTTGACATCAACGGATCAGAGGTCATGGCGACGAGGCAGTGAACAGATGAGAGGTCGAAAGAGATTACCCAAACCCATGGAAGCAAAGTGAAACAACGAGATGAGATGTCCCCAACCCGACACGAATGCAGACAAGTGCCATGTTCAAGAGCGACATACTGCCGACGACAACGACGATGGTTCCATTTTTCCCCCACCATCTCTGGCGAGTACCCCAATTATTTTTGACGACAAGCTTGAAGGGGATAGCATATGCTTGTGATATAAGTCCGCCCTTCGGGCGAATCCATCCTAGTGCATTTAACGAGTCCTAGGAAGGAGAAACTCGGAGAACGTCATTTCGACGGAATCCAATGTCATCAGGGTTTAACGAGTCTGACAAAGGAAGAACTCGGCGTCTTTTCATGTTTAGAGAGTTTGAAAGGACAGCTGAAAAGAAAACTCCACAGGTCCCTTTTCGTAAAGAGTTTCCCGGATCCGAAAAGGTAGAAAACAATATCCGGGAAAACCTCCTAGTCGCGATAGGCTAGGGTATTCCTTTTTCGTAATCGATCCAGCCCAGCCCGAAAAAGGGTTAAACTTATACTGGGTGAATGTCGATTCGTGTCCAATTTAACGAGATCGAAACGACAAGGGCCTCGGCGATCTTTTCATATTTAGAGAGTCAGAAAAGAGCTGAAAGATGACTCCAGAGTGACTTTTTCGTGTATTTACCGAGTCCGAAAAAGTATAAAATACAACTCGTTTCCACCTTTTTAAGTCGCAAATACCTGCCACTGCACATACCCAACAAGCGTAAAACCCATTTTCGACATAATACATGCAAATATTTGATGAAAATAACTTTTGAAAACTCATTTTAACGTCGAAAAGCTATAAATATGTCCAATGGTAAAAAATGAAATTACTTTTTACTATTTACCTTGTGGAGAGCAACAGTGGTCCATTTGGAGCAGAATTTTCTGACGGCGATTGCGACCAATACAGGCAACCATTCAGCATCTCGTCTGAGACAGGTAAGTGGCGCTCCTTTTCTCCTCCTTTTCATACATTTTTTAATGCATTTCCCTTAAAAATCAGCTCTGTAAGGGCACTTTTGAAATTTTAGGGCCGGGCCAGGTGGCGCGAGTATCGGGCACAGACCCGCGCCACTAGGCTCTTTTTACCAAAGGGCCCGCGCCACATGGCGCGACTGTCAGCTAAACAGTCGCGCCAGCGGCGGAACCCAAATTTCCGCCTAAAATTCCACCATTTATGCCAAATTTCTTGAATTTCGAAGCTCACAAAAGATCTAATCAAGGGTTTTGAACCATGTGAATGCAGATAAACAGTCAGAATGGTAATCGAATAGAAGGAACGGGAACACGGAGACGAGGACGAAGAGGCCATGCAAAGCCAAGATTGTATGAATGCTCTAAGAGGCTGTGGCTTAAAAAAGTTCTTCCTCACGCCATGCTTGCGAGCTCAGCCTGAGCTCCTCCAATATCTGATCAACCTCTGGGATGAGAACGACCAAGTATTCAGAATACGAGACCAGGTGTTGGAATTGGAGGTCACTGACATCTATTTCGTTACTGGATTATCATGATCAATCCACCCCATGCGCGGGAGGGCGAGACCATCGGGGAAAAGATGGAAAGTAATCGCGCTGGTGTCTTGAGTAGGGCACAAACGGGAACGAGGAGTAAGAAGGTATATATCTCAACCATCCCCGATCCTATGCCCCGAGAGTTATTACTCACACCATTACGCGAGGCTGTTTGGATCGCGAGGCACCGCCGAGGCTCACAGACTCAGCTCTTGGCCTCGAATGCATGGGTCCCAAGTTGTATGATTGGGCAACGAATTTGTAACCATCAACATGAAAAAGGCGAACGACAAAATGCAAACATGGAAAAGCGCGACGGTTGGGTATGGTTCCATCTTGGTATCGTTCGTGCAGACGCATACCAACCTGCAGGCACGAGGCCATGTGGCGGTCCGTGCCACGAGAACCGAGAATGGCTCGGTTGCGGGCGGCCCCGATGCCCGGATGCGGGAGCGGGCAACGGATGTCTGGAAGCCCGAGTTCTTCAGGTGGTTACGGCGCCAACTGATCGTTGTGGAAGATTGGCCCTATGCGGGAACTGACTTTACAGGGGACCCAGATCTCCCGCTACCAGAAGGAGACGACTGGGACGAAGAGCTAGGTAAGACCTCATATTTTTTATTTTATGTTTATATGTTTTTTTTTTGTTAATACACACTTGTCTTAACACAATTATATATGCATGCAGATGTAGGACCTGAGAGACCAGCCGGGATGTCTCCTATCTTCCGGAGGACACAACTCGCCCCCGAGATCCAGGGGGAAGGTACCGGAGGAGAGGCACTGGTTCAGAACCTCGAGGGGATCGTCCATGGGATCCCAGACTATGCCCGACTGTCAGATGTACCGATGGAGTACCAGCGCCATACGGTGGGAGTTCCAAACCGACTCCACCGAATCCTGAGGCGGCTAGTGCGTGCAGTGACGTGCTATCATGAGCACCATGCTGATTAGTCTCTAGGATTTAGCCACACCTATTTTTTGAGAGACACAGTGTCTCCGGATGTATTAAGACACTTATGTATATTTTTGAGTTTTATGTGACACACTTCTATGTAAACATTTCGATATCTATATATATGCATATCTATTTCTGGATGAGTCTTCTTTACATGTGATGATGATTTATAAATTGCGCGAATGTCTATCTAACACCAAATTTGCTACTGCATCTGTCAATGTATTCAAATGTCTGGGTATATGATGATATGTAATATATTCAAAATTCCTTTCCAGTAATCTAATACGCAAATACAATCGTAAAATGGACGGGTTTCTTACCGAATAGTGCCCGTTCAGCTGCAACACTACAAGCTGTGAATCTAGGTACACGAGCAATTCACGGATACCAAGGTTTACTGCCTCGGTTAATAATTTCAACACGACGCTATATTCCGCGATATTGTTCGTGGTATGTCCTAAACACACACCTTGCAGGTTGATCAACTCACCAGCAGGATCATAGATTACCCAGGCTGCAGAAGACAGATTCCTGGTACTGCGGGAGGCACCGTCCGCGAAACCAACAAATGGATGAAAAGACATCTGCACAACCAGGAAGACCCGATCAACAGAAAGATGTTTACAAAGCACACCACACCATGCACACAAATGACAATCACACACCTATGTACACACACCACACCAAAAATCATTTCAGGCGTAGTACTTCTTAAGGTATAGCCCATTTCTGGGCTGCGCCAATGGAACTCCTTCGTAGTCTATAAGCTCGTAGGCCCCATTTTTCAAAACACGTTTTACTATATAAGGCCCGTGCCACATCGGCTGGAGCTTTCCGGCACCAAGCTTGTCATGTGCCTGATCGTACAAGAGGACTAGGTCTCCTTCGATGAAAGAACGGGGAGAAACAGATTGATCAAAATGAGATTTGACCCTCTTCTTTTGTGCTTCGATGATCAAAGCAGCTAGACGACGGGTTTCATCCAACCGTTCGAGATACAGAAGACGCTCTTCCTCAGGAGAAGTATCCGGTAAGAGCTCCACGGCTAATTTGAGCGAAGGAATTTCACATTCAACCGGCAAAGTAGCTTCCAGACCGTACACCAGTTGGAATGGTGTGAATCCGGTTGCACTTTTAGCAGATGTTCGGTACGCCCAGAGAGCTGAGAACAGTTGGAGATGCCAACTGGATTTATGAATCCCAACTGTTCGCTGAAGCATCGTGACCAAAACCTTGTTCACTGCTTCAACCTGACCGTTAGCTTGAGGGTAGTATGGCGTTGAGCTGTCGTGACGCAGGCCCAACGCAGCTGTCAGCTCCGCCATCATGTAATCACGGAAATGAGTACCGTGATCAGTGACGATAGCTTGAGGAACCCCGAATCGTGCAATAACATGGTTGAATAAGAATGAAGCAGCCGTTCTTCCGTCAGCAGCTAGTGTAGGCATCGCCTCGGCCCACTTGGTGAAGTAGTCGACGGCGACAATGATATACGCATGCCCCCCGGCCGAGTGAGGGTTACACGTCATAAAATCTACGCCCCATTTCGCGAAAGGGCCGACGGTAATAACGGGATGCAAAGGCAACGGCGGCACGCGCATCTTGCGCTGAAAAATCTGGCACGGATGGCATTTTCGGACTGCAGTGATGCAATCCTTGAATATAGACGGCCAGAAGTAACCTGCCCTCAGAATATTTTGGGCAGTGGCATATCCGGACATGTGTCCACGACAGGCGCCACTGTGGCAGTCATTCAAGACTTTCTCAGCCTCGTCCAAGGTAAGGCATCGTCGGAGCACCGAATCTACTCCAATACGATATAGGGTATCTCCTACTATGCGGTAGGGTTGGGACTGGTGCCGAATCCGACGGCGTGCAGCTTTATCCAACTCGGACCGGAATGTCGCGGTCTGAAGATACACTATGATGTCCCCGTACCAAGGATCACGAGTATCGATAAGAAACAACGTTTCGTCCGGAATATGATCTTCAGAGTGTTCAGGAAGAGAGTCTGTAGGGAGCAAACATACCAAATCCGCAAAGACCAGTGATTTAGTTGATTTGGCAGTGGTGAACTCCAAATCAAACTCCTGCAGGATGACGATCCATTTGGAGTACTTGCCCCCCAGCAATTGTCTAGAAAGAATATATGTCATGGGGTTGCAGTCTGAAACCACTGTTATCGTGCGCAACGGGATGTAATGGCGAAAGCGTTGTACGGCATGTACGGCTGCTAAGGCCAACTTCTCGACATGTGCATAACGCGTTTCCGGGTCGAGAAGGTTCCGAGAGAGGTAATAAACAACATGTTCATCACCGTTCTCGTCATCCTGCACCAAGACCATGGCGATGGTGCTTAATGCGGCGGCTAGATACAAAGTAAAGTCGCGGTGGTAGTCCGGAGGACGAAGCAATGGAGCATTGACTAGCAATGTCTTCAGCTTCTCAAAGGATTCTTGAGCGATTTCGTCCCAATGAAAGGGAACATTCTGCTTTAACAAACGAGTGAATCCTTTGGCCACCTCGGCGTAATTCGGGATGAAACGCCTAAGAAAATTCGCTTTCCCTTGCAGACTCTGCAACTGATAAAGGGAGGAGGGTGACGGGAGATTTATAATGGCCTCAACCTTCAGAGGGTCGAGGCGAATTCCGTCTTTCGAGACTATAAAGCCTAAAAGACGGCCAGAATCGACGCAGAAGACGCACTTATGAGGGTTGAGCCTAATATTGTAGCGTCTACAACGAAGAAATATCTGGCGAAGATGCTCGGGGTGATCCTCTTGCTTACCCGAATGGGCAGGCAAGTCGTCCAGATAAGGCTGGACAATATGGCGAATATCATGAAAAGCGTATGACATCGCTCGCTGAAACGTGGCGCCAGCGTTCTTTAAGCCGAACGGGAGTTTTTTATATGCAAAAGTGCCCCACGGACAGATGAATGTGGTCTTATGTTGATCCTCAGGTGCAATATTGATCTGGTTGTAACCTGAGAAACCGTCCATTAAAGAATAAATCTCACTCCCGGCGCAATCGTCGATAATCTGGTCGATAAACGGAGTGGAATAATTATCCTTAGGACAGGCGCGATTAATATCGCGATAATCCACACAGACTCGAATGGTACCCTGCTTTTTATCGACAGGGACGATATTGGACACCCATTCTGTAAGGGGGATAGGATAAATAAACCCCGCGTTCAGAAGTTTTTCAACCTCTGCCTTGATAGCGGCGGCTTTCCGAGGATGCATGGGACGCAAGCGTTGGCGCACGGGTTTCGCCCCTGGGTAGGTTGGAATCTCGTGCACGACAATACTAGGATCAATTCCCGGCATTTCCTCGTAGGACCACGCAAAAACATCTCTGAACTCTTTGAAAAGTTCCGTATAGACTTGAATCTCTTCGGGAGAACAAGTCACACCCACATGAATGTTCTCAACAATCCCTGGTTTAACAGAGATGTTGATAGGAACCGTTTGAGTAATGTTACTCAAATTACCCTCCGAAAAGACCTCGTGCGTCAAGATCGGTGTTTGAAGAGGAGGGGAAGGAACCTGAGTAGCATAGCGCTCGAGACAGTCAGTCATTGCCCCCAAGCTAGGCATAAACGAGGAACGATGATGCCCATCGCCCCAGGGTAGCTCCTCAAGAGACATAGTTTCGATGATAGCCTCATCTGAAGGAAAAGTCTCTCTAAGAGGATCAGGCGAATCAGCCTGACCAAGCCAGGGGGATTGTGAGTAGACGTCAAGAGCCATGCTCATCGGAGCATGCTGAGGAGGTGGAGGGTCCGATGCAGCAACAATCTCACAGTAGCTGATCTCTACCGGCGTTAAAGGCATGGACTCTCCAAACTCATATACCTGCTCAGGTGTAGGAATCAGCCAGGGGTCATCAGTCCTGGACAACATGTTGACTTGAGCGGTATTCGGTGGCGGCGCAGGGAAAATACCCATGAGGACTGGGTCTTTGAAAAGACCGGGTCCTATGCTGTCTGGGGGATTCGGAATTTGATCCACATACGGCACGTTGTTCTCGGAGCTAGAGGTAAAAAATGACAACTGGTCTACCGTGACAATCTTGCCCTCGTGAGGGAACTTAATGAATCGAAAGACAGTAGACGGCACGCAGAGCATGGCATGGGTCCAGCTGCGGCCAAGAAGTATGTTGTAGTTGAGTCGAGCGTCAACCACTTCTACTTCCACGTTGACAGTTTTTCCCTGTAATGTGATCGCAAGACTCTCGAGAACTCCCAGGGGTTTAGATTCCCGACCATCAAATGCCTCAAGGGCATTAGGAGATGATGACAAGGCTGGAGAGCCAATGGCCTTCCAGCAGGCGGAGGACATAACGCAGGTAGATGCACCTTCATCTACGACGGCCCTATGAACATTTAGACCGTTAATCCCGACTTGAATGACCAAAGCGATTTGATGTGGAAGCCGGGGAGTAAAATTCTCCAGATCGAAGGTGAGAAGGCTCGAGTCGGCGGGATCGATACCACCGATGGCAGACAGTAAAGCCTTCCGTTGCGAAGGACAACTTTGAAGAACCTCCAGTGCAGACATAGCACTTGGCGCCTGTGCCAAATCCTCAACAATACTGTAATGTTGAGCGGCACGAGCATTTGGATTATAAGAGGATCTCCGAAGAACACCCTTGGGAGGTGGCTTCACAACGGGTTCGAGAGTCGGCTTCTCGATTTCCAATGAACCAGAAACAGGTGGGGGAGGCGGTCCATCCGCGACTGCCTTCCCGGGTGCCTGCCGTGATTCACTGTAGTCCTTCGACCGCGTAGCGATAGTGATAGGTGCATTTGTCTTCATCATGAAAACCTGAGACCCAAACGGTGCAGACGGTGACGCCTGCTCGACCATCTGGGTCTGCTGAGATGGAAATGGCTCTTTTAAAACAGCCGGAGTTCCTTTTGAGCCTTTAAGAAGTTGACTGATTTCGGATCGTCGTGGACAATCCTTAGTATAGTGGTCACCTTCACAGATGAGGCAAGGAAATTTCGGCTTACGTTGGGAGCCATCCTCAGATCGAGATTTAGATTCCGGTTTCGGGGCATCAGATTTTGATTTGCCTTTGCCCTTCTTCTTCCCCTTGGAGGATTTATCTGCAGGATTGGCCTGAACAGCATTTACCTCCGCGGTTTTACCAGAATCGGATGAAGCGGGATTAGCAGAGGTATTATGGGAAGAATTAGCCTTCTGCTTCCCATTCGAAGACTTCTTCGAATTTTGAGAGACGGAACCAATGACGCCATCCACCGTGGGGGTAGGCGGGGTCTTCTTGGCTCCGGGCCGTGGAGCATCAGGCAGGATGTCATAAAGCGTGCCAGATTGTGAATAAACAAGATCCAAGTACTGGGCACGCGCGATAGCTTGTTCCTCCGTAACACACGCTCCCATCGCGATATCCTGAGCGATTTTATTGACAAAAGAGGTGGTGAACCAGTGAGTCAAAATCTGATCAGGTATGTGAAACTTGATCAGTCGACGACGGCGCCGCCACTCATGGATGTGATCTGAGATGTGAGTGGCCGAGTCCTGCTTCAGGGAAGACAGGAGGTGCGTCCCGGTCTCATACCGGACTGGTAACTGGAAATGCGTGAGGAAAGCCATAGCTAACGAGTTGAAATCTTGAAAAATACCACGGGATAGCTCTATGTACCACTTAGCAGCAGCTCCTGTTAAAGTACGCTGGAAAAGACGCAGACGAACCGAATCGTCAGTCCAAGAGTTAGACGACCACCAGAGGTGATACGTCATCACATGCGCCTGGGGGTCTTCGCCAGATTTGCCCTCAAACTTGGGACAATCTCCTGGTATCTTGGTTGGAACCGGAGGCCAATGTGGATTATGAGAAATCGGATCATTGGTCAACTTTGAAACGTCCGACAGATCCAAGGTAGCCAGGAACGGCAAGGGAGGGTTAATTCCCATGCCAGTCCCAGAATAAGGTCCGGTACCCATGCTCCACGATGGTTGTGAATATCCCTGCCCCCATGGGTTCTGTCCCGTAGGATTCTGACCGTGAGGGGCGTAATTCGTATAGCCAGACTGATTTGGATTCTGGTAACCATTGTGTGGGGCTTGATAACCAGAGTTCGTACCCTGATTAGGCGTTTGCCCCGTATAAGCAGCATTTGGATTTGGCTGCTGAGCATAGTTAGAACCGGGTGGAGGAGGTTGATGCTGAGAACCTCCAGAGTGGTTATAGTTCGGTTGTGATTGACCATGAGGATAATAACCACTCTGAGGATGAGTAGACTGCTGATAAGTGGAACCCTGCGGAGCCTGGTACGTAGGGCGCAGCTGTTGATTTGGCTGCGGCATTGAATGAGCAGGCTGCTGAGCAGAGTGAACGGAATGAGAGGGCTGCCCTGAATGAACAGGTTGACCCGAGTGAGGGGGCGGCCCTGAATGAACAGGTTGGCCCGGATAAACAGGCGGCGCTGGTCGCACAGGTTGACCTGGTTGTAAGTGAGCCCCAGGTTGCATCGAATAAGCCGGTTGGCCTGGAGGCGGGACACCAGGTTGTACCGGATGACCCGGTTGGCCTGGTGGTGGAACAGGACCAGGTGCTTGCTGGAAACCAGTTTGACCTGAAGCAGAACCATGAGGTGGTCCTGGCTGATATGCAACGTTAGAGACAACAGGATACTGCGGTTGCATCGGTAAAGAAGGCTGGATTTTCCCCCCAGGACCATAGGCCGGTCCCTGTTGATACCCCGGCTGAGGCTGAGCAGGTTGACCAGCAGGGTTATAATATGGTCCTTGCGGATTATAGAATGGCCCTTGCTGGCCCGCAGAGTAGCCTTGATTGGGCTGGCCTTGCGGGTCGTACTGATAGCCAGGTTGGCCTGCAGGTTGACCTTGGAAAGGTTGTTCCTGCAGGTTCTGAGCCTGGTTGTACGGTAAACCTTGAGCATACAGATAAGCCTCAGGAGCAGGAAGACGCAAAATGTCTCCATGCTCGTCAAGCTGACCCGGGAAACCATACACGGGAGTGCCGTCCTGTGCATAGTGCGAAAAGAAAGATCGGTAAGGATCTTGGGGAATTTGTCCAGCCCCGGCGTTCGGCTGTTGCAAAAACAACCGATACTCCTCCGGAGAGATATTCTCCGGTATAGCAGTAGCTAGATAGACATCTTCTGGAGTTGGCTCCTGAGCTCCCCGAAGCCGAGACAATACAGCAGGCAATACACAAACAAAGGCCGCACGGAATAAGTGACAAAGCGCCGAAGGTGACACCGGTAGCGTGGCAACCGGGCTCCTCGTTGTGAGATGATATTCCCCATAGAGGCAAGCACTGAGATAACTGACCTGTGAGATCCGTATCCTCGCCGCAAGAAGAAGGACTGACTGACGATGTGGTAGCGCCTGGGGACCGTCTCCTCAAACAACTGGCGAGGGATGCGCTAATAGTCATCAGACCGGAATTTCCCTCACCGTAATCACTCATGGTTGATCCCCGCCGTTAAATCACGTGCAGACGGCGAGGACTAGGAGGAAAATGAAGAAGAACAAACTATGAACCCGATGTAAGACAAAGGAAATCAGCTCCTAATCTCAATTCAGACAGAGGGTCCGAAAAGGGCCAGTGGAAGTCAACTGGCTCTCCAAAGGGTTGCTCGGTGAGGACCGGTCCCCCGTCAGGGAACTCGGAAACAACAGGCTGCTGTGGTTCAACAGAAGGCTCAGAAGCCTCTGAAGAATCGTCCGTGTAAGGACTACCAGTAGACGAAACCGAGGGTTCCGCCACCGTGACAAAAGACTAGAAGAAGAGAGCACACACACACACGGGCTGAAAACGAGTTAAGACACGATCAAACAGTCACAAGCAATATCTAAACGGGTGTGTAATCGTGGGAGATTGATTTTACCACATTGGAAAATAAACAAATTCTACCGTTTCATGTTTCAAGAGTCGAGAAACGATAAAAAGATGACTCTATCTCTTTCAGAGTTGATACAAGCATGAAAGGACAAGCGCTTGACGGTCTTTTCAAGTTTAGGGAGTCAGAAAAGACCAAATGACTGCTCAGGAAAAACTAGGCACAAAGGGTGTACCAAATATCCGTGAACCGCAATATACACCTTGGTTTCAAAAATGAAACAGAAATCGACCAAGGACTTTCCGTACGTGCAGGTAGTCTCCCCGAATGCTGTGTTCGGTGTATCACGGGTATAGGGCGGCAGACTCGGCTTCCTATGGATAAAGGATTGAAAACCTAGAGGGGTCTCCCTTTATATACGCGACGGTACGGGGAGCGCAAGTCCGTACTAGCGCTGTCTAAAGCCAACAGGCGAACGACAGCTGCTAGGTTTAACGACGCCGGAACACGTCTCTAGCCTAGACCTTCGAAATGTGTTTCGTTAAGTTCCAATGCTGCCTTAGGTTAATTGAATAAATTTTACAGTTGATCTTCAATTAAGTTTCAATTTCCAGGCCCTATCGTATGTAGTGTCTCGAAAGACTCCTAAATGCAAGCTATATGCCACAGTGCAACATTTCGTTTGATGAAAACTAGTTAAATAAGAGTTGAGAGCTTTTATGTAAATGAAATGAACGGAATACAAACAAGAATGTCTCTAATGTAACTAATGCAATTGAACACTTTCATTCAAACACCAGAATCACTAGTTGTATGGAAAAGATCACAATTGCACTAATTAATCAAGACACAAGAGATTTTTTTTTTTTTTGATTTTCAATGTTTACGCTAATGCATCAAACAAAGAATTAATTGAGAAATGATCTCGAAGAGAGTTTGGAAACAACATTCACTCAACTAAGCAAGCAACCAAATCTCTAAATCGACCCAAAGTCCCTCAAAGCAAAGAAAGACTTGAAAACTTCCGATGGACCGTGTGATCTAGGTCCAAAGCAAGGCAAACGAATTCTGAATGAAGGAATGAACAATCACTCAAAAGACGCAGCAAAACAATCAAAGACTGGTAAGAGAGCGCGGAGAATCAATCAACAAGTTGACAGGACAATCAAGACACCAAAACTCCAAAGGAGGGCTCGATTCACTAGGCCACTAGATGCCCTAGGGCTCAAATCGTGAAATCGATAGACAGAGGCAAACAACCAAAGGATAGCGGTGAATTCCAGTCAAACAAGACTCCAACACACTCAGACAATCAAGAAATCAAGAAGAAAAGTACTGGTCAAGCTCAGAAAGCCAAAAAATGAAGAAACTCAAAAAAGTCACAGGGGTGGCGCGACTGTGGCCTTGAAACTAGCGCCAGAGGCCGATTGGCGCAACACAGACAAATGCAACAAGCGCCAAGTGGCGCGACTGTCGGGTTAAAACCCGCGCCAGTCGAGTTCTTCAATAAAATTTAAAAAACAAGCTATTCTGAAAATAGACCAATACAAGCTAAGCAAACCAAGAAGCTAAAATAATGAAAGAATCCAACCCAGAAGGTTCATCAAGCAAGGAGAAACAATCAAGGCGAAACAATCATAAACAAGACAAGGAAGACCGGACGATCCCCAGTGGAGTCGCCAATTTGTTGAGGAGGTAAATCCCCTCTGCGGACAGAGGCGATCCCTACTAGCCCAGCAGGGGTCTAGCAACAAACAAACAATGCCAGAACAAGCCCTAGCTACTTATGAAAGAGACTTGGGATATCTACTTGATTCCAAACACTAGACTTGCAAGAAGAGATGTCTCGTCTTCTGTTCTCATGGATCACAATCCTTCCACGATCTCCATGGATGAACACCTGCACACAGAAGAAACGAACAGATACATGCATAGGAACCAGCATACGTAACTAAACATCGGTCAGAAAAGATATTACTCGCATTAACATGATAGAAAAAGGAGTGGAACCATAATCATAGTCATTTATTAAAGTGATAAACGAATAGAAGTTACAACCAAGTTCTGACGTCGCAGCTTCCTTCGAACGGGTCTCCGGTTGTCCACGTCTCGCAAAGCTCGCCAAGGAAAGGGAAACCTCTCCAGAGTCTCGTAACAATGGTCTCCTCGCTTGAATGGGCCTTAAGGGAAAGAAGGGATTCTTTACAATACAAAGGCACTTGGGAATAGGGAGATGCAAAGCTTCAGCACTTCAAGACTAGCTTGCCATGGATCTGAGCAAGCTTTTATAGATGGGGAAGGAGGGAGTTGGGATCCTTATTATTATGGGATTGGCCCTATCAACAAGGAAGGTTCCATAGAAGGTGGCAAAACTACTTCCCTTCCATAGAACTCCCGCAGCCAAACCTCCCAACTCAAGATAGGCAAGGGTTGTGAGTTTGTTTGAACTCAACTTCCGCCATCCATATTTAAAAAACAGTCCCTAAAATGGGTGGCGCGATTGCTGCTCTATGACAGAGCGCCAAGTGGCGCGACCTCTTTACAGGATTTCCCTGATTGGCGCGAGCACTGAACTGTCGACCCGCGCCAATGCAAAAAGAGCTGTTTTTCATGGATTTTGCAAGGAGATGTCTCAAGGGGAAATGAAGTTCATACTCAGAGGGATGCATTGATGATGTTTTCAAGGCATGACAGTGTTCACAGGTCACATAATGGGTCCTCCATTGTATGCAGATGGGGAATGGTGGGGACTCATGACAAATTATCACACAGATACACACCAGACAGGCTTTTCTCAGAGGGGGAATATGTAACACCCCTAGTTTATGTTTTCTTTCAAAGCTAGACATTTGAACTTTGATCCTAAGGGGAGTGGACCCCAAATGGATAAGTATTTTAGTGGATGTAATTAAATATTTCATTGTGGAAATTAAATTAAATAATGTTGTCCAGATTGACCAATGAGAATTGTGAGATCACTTGCTAAATCCAAGAGGATGGATATAGGCAAATAATTCCCCAAAAATCTTTCAAAAATCCTTGAAAGAATTTATTTCCAAATTAGATTTTGAGGAAAATCTAGTTTCCCCAATGAGGTGGAGAGCAGTTGGGAAGACGTAAAAAGTTGTGAAAGGTAGAAAGCAGCTTTAAAAATCCCTAAATAGGGAAGCCTAAGCAAACAAGAAGAAAAGCATCCAGATATTCTGGACGCAGAATTAGAAATAGGCTTTGGGAAGCAAAAGCTTAAATAAGCTATTCCTGAACAGATTAAGAGGTTGCTCTGGAATGGAAGTAATCTCAGCTCAGGGGTGAGTTCCAGAGATAGAGGGACTCTACGGTTGGAAGGACTGGTCAAGTACCAAAATGGTATGCTCACAGTGTTAGGAATGATTCAAAATTTATTTTTGTTAAGTGTAAAGGTTAATTACTGTAACTGTATACTACTTGAAAAGTTTTGCTTATGTTGGTGTTCCATACATTTACAGAATGATAGAGTAATTAAACTCTCTCTGTCCTGTATAATTGTAGGACTCAGAAATATGAAGACAAATCAGCCAGAAACTCTAAACCAGTCCCCGGTTTAAATCTGGAGACTATGTTTCCTCATAGTTTATATCTATGTAACTTTAATCTGTTTCTGTTATAAATAGAATTAATTCAGTAAATATTAGGGAAACCAAGTAAAAACCTGTGTGTAGGAGGAATTAAGTACATGGAGGGCAGAGCTATACATTTGTTAAATTAGCTAAGTGAATTACAGACATATAGATTTATAAATCAACAGTGCATGTTTGTTTATTAAGTTGGGTTACACTTTTTGCCCTTTTTTGAGAAAAAAATTTCATTTTTTTTGGTTCTTCAACTTTCTACAAACTATAACAATTTTTTTGCTTAGAATTTCATGTTCTGATAAAAATAAAAGTTGTAAAAAATTTTGTTGGATTTCTATTACTTATTTTTTGAAATTTTTTTATGCATATTTGATATGTCAACTTAGCGTTTCTTTAAGTGTGTGTTTCTTAACAATCAAAGGATTCATAAGAAGTCATGTTAATACGCAATGTTGTATTCATTGAAAATTTGTGTTTTTGAGAAATTTTTTTTTTTTACAACAATCTAAATAGAGTCTACTTTGGTTTTGTCATATTTACAAACCCAATGGATGCATATCATAATTACTAGAAATTTTTGAACCAGTCCAATATGAAAAAAATACATATTTTGGATATGTTTCACGACGCAACAAATTTCTTAACATATAAGTTAAAAACTAAAAATATAAAAGCTACCCATTAGAGACAACAGACCAATGTAATGCCCCATAATTTTTCAATTTTTTTTATAATGTATTTTGGGAGATACAGAATTTTGATTTCACTAAATCACAATGACCCTCAGTAATTGTTTGCACCCATTTTATTAGAAAATTAATTAAAATTAGTAAATGTTTATGAAATTCCATAAATGTTATATTTCCTGAAATTAGATTCAATTCTGAAAATGCTTGTCTTGATTTTGATAGTTAATTCAAAATGTTTCATGGAGTTTAATTAGTCCAAAGTTGCAGAAACGTCAAGCTGCGTGACTGGTGATGCGCTAGTTCGGCCGAAATTTGATTAAAAGTTTGGCCGAACTAATTTTTTGTGCTGACTGCCCATTAAATATAACGACTTAATAGTTCGGCCGAATTATTTATCGAATTTCGGCCAAACTGTAATCTAATTTTACGTTGGCCGAAAAATTTCGCGACACCCCTCCTTAAACACATTTCACGGCAATATAAATTTCCGCAAAATCATTCATAATTTTCGCACATTTCACACATTTGATTTGATTTTATAAAGGTCTTGGTTTTGGTTTGAAGACATTTCTTGGAGGTTTGAGTAGGCGGACAGATTTTGCAAAGAATTGTTTTCGGTTCAAGGACATTTATTTGAGACGATTTAATTTTTGAAAAAAATGTTTTGGGTTTAAAGATTTTTCTTGGACATACATTCAAAGGACATTTCTTGAAGGTATGTGATACATTTTTCTGGATGTTTTTTTTTTTCATTTTTTTGAAAGTATGGATTTCTGTTTAATTTCTAATTCTTGGAGACGGTTGTTGGAAATATTGTCATTGATGGCAAAGGAATTGGCAATAAGAAGCATCTGAAACAATACCTACTATAATAAGTACTAAATGGAAGAGTATATATTTTAGTACAATAAACTAAATTTCTATCTCTCTCTCTCTCTCCCTATATATATATATATATATATATCTATATATATATATATATATATATATATATATATATATATATATATATATATAGGAAATAAAAGAACATGACTAAACATGTTTACTAATCATGCAAACAAATGTGGTCTAAGAATTATATATATATAAAAACTAGTGTTAATATCTTTCTTAAAACAAGGGACCAAACCTAAAAAGTACTGGAAATTATAAACTATGCATGTGAACCTCTATAAAATGCATGTAGACTATACATGTTGTGAAAGATAAAAAATAACTCACGCATCAGATTTATATAAAATGCCAGTAGAAGTGTTAGCCAGAGCAGAGCATACTGCATATGTTATAAAATAAAATCATCCTGTCTAGAGTCCACTATTATTTACACCAGTAAGTAATATTTGTAAACTTGGAATCATGAAGCAACAGTAAAGGCAGACTAATAGAGTATTATCACACATCTACTCTCATAAACCTAATGATAATACTCAAAAAATTGAGGTAGCTGGGAATACTCTTGCAGTACAAACATTTAATTGAAATTGAAGAAATAAAATAACATAAAATGCTGAGGAAGCATAAATCTAAGATAAGATTAGTAATCTTATCAGTTTTACCCAGTAATAGAAATAGATAGATATAGTGAAAAGACAACTATTATCGTAAGCATCAACATGAAACAGTAAATCTGAAGTCAGCATAGTATGTCAAAACCCTGTTCCTGTCACCCAGGAAGGGAATATGTATATATATCTATCTGAAATTCGTATATAAATTCATGAACCCAAAATTTATAAATTATGACAGTCGTGTCTTACTATAGATTAACTGAGAAAAAATAGTCTCAACGACCATATTAGCAGAGTCCTAGCAAGACAGACCAAGTCTAGGGAAATCCTTATTAGTACAGTAGCAACGAGAAAATTTATATGACTTGAGGGGTCAAAACAAAAACAATTTGGTATAGTAATGATGTAAGAGTCTAGTCTCATTCTGACGCATATGTGGTGGATACTGACTTGAAAGCGCAAGATGAAGTGAAATTAAAACCGTATGAAATAACCATTTCACTGAAACTCTGAGAGTTGAATTCGTGTGGAATTCGATTTACCTACAACACAAACAAGGGACGGTGAGAATACAAATCGATTAACTGATATGAAATATAATGCCAACAAATAAATGAAAAGGAAATATTTATAAGGGATTACCTTGCCGATGAGGAATTCCTTATCTCCAAAACGACCTGAAACGGAGATAACCGAGCAAAATAAAACCAATTATACCATCAGTACGTTCAAGGATGAGTGAGGAAGCCAGGGGTTGAATTAAAAAATTGAATTGATTCTTGCCTGGGGTGATGGATTGATAGCCGTAGAGGAAGCAAGAAAAGTCAAAACGTCACCATTCGAATAACCTAAGGAAATTCATGAAAGACGAAGAGGAGTACGCCATATAAAACAAACAAAAAAAATGATGTAGTATTAGTATCCTACATTATTAACAAGAATATAAACATAAAAAAATGAGAAGAAATATCCACGGCAGATCCGTTTAGCTGATTGAGACAAATCCTCGACAGTAAACGAAATCAGATGAGGAAAATTCTTTAACCTCAAATATCACTCTATAACACAGAGCGGATTGTTATGAAAGAAGAATACATAGCCAGGCTCATTACACAGAGCGTAGGCTTCATCATTGAGTTAGGGTAATATGCATCAGTGCATACCTGAAAGGAAATAAGAGGAGGGATAGATGCGCTCGAAGCGGGGGTGAGAAGACGCTGCATTCCTCCATCGTGCAGAGACTCGACACCGGAGGACAAGAAAAACAAATGAACGGTGAAAGAACCACTTCCATAATAACACAAAGATTTATATGCTCGTCTCATATCCAAACACCAATGAAAACCGTAATAGAAAGGAACAATCTCCACCGTCTAGGTGGTCTCGGATCCCTGATCTATACACGGATCGATCTGGAGAATTTTCTATTTAATACTCAATAAGTTAAAACATAAATGTAGATCTATGAAATCCATACCACAGTACCATCAATCGAGTCAAGCGGCTGGCGTATTAAAAGAGCTATCTGGCGTGGCATGTTACAACCGAAACATAGATGCATAGAATCCCAAGTATGAATATAGTAAGAACTAACAACATTGAGAATTAACAGCGTGCCATCGAATAGGTGACGAGGAAATTGAAACAGGTTACAGTGGAAAATTACTTTAGCAACCGTGCCAATGAGATATAAGAAATGCGTTGAAATTCAAATGCACGTATCTCCACATACAATTTATCATAAATGAACGGTACGCTAGAGATAAAGGATGCAATGATCACACTCATAGTAGATTCATATCAATGACATGATTCATAAAGACGAATAGACTTTGAATAATTCAAAATTCGAACCTAGGGTTATAAGTCTTGGAGTGGGACGAAGATATAAAATCAATGATTCATAAATTATACATACAAGCCATAAGAGTATACTATCGAATGCTAAGGTATATGTAGGGTGGGCCTACGAGTATGGTGTGAAACCATTAAAGAACATATCGAAATGTAGGAGCAAGCGTATAACTATGGTAGGTGAACCATATACATATATGGGGATCAATATATATATATATATATATATATATATATATATATATATATATATATATCTATATATATATATATATATGTATGTATGTATGTATGTATTTAATATCTACTACAAACATTTAGTGGGAAAACCCAAATAAATCATACTTATAAGAGGAATAGAAGAAACTAGGAATTCTATTCCATAGTAGATCCAAAATGGTAAATTTTGACAAATAGAATTGAATAGTTGTGGTTAATATAAATATAGCAGTAAACTCAAAATATCATTGAACAACTATGGTCAGTAGAAGCACAGAAATAAACTCTAAATAGAGAAAAAAAAAATACTTTTGATTGTGGGAAAGAGGAGACGTTACAGTCTTGATCCAAATCTGATCACTAACTTCTCTTGCAACATTGTTGGTTTCCATTCTATAGTTGGACACTCAGTGGTAATATTATTCGTAATCATCTATTAACCAGGGAAAATAAGTAAATCACTAAATACTCAAAATTTCTCTATTCATGCTAAAGATATAGAAAACATATTTAAATCATCAAGAAGATATAATTCAATAAGAAATTAATAAATTACCTTCAATATTTTAATCCACGGAAGGTTTCCTTCTTTTTTTCTTCTTTTTCTCAATGGATTTGGTAATGGACAAAAGGAAACAAGCTCTAAATAAATTTTTTGAATATTCATAGTTTGTTTTCTTTGGCCCCTTATACCTCAGATACTGACCTTGATTACATTGCTTCTTCCCCTTATACCTCTCATGATGTTCTTGATTAATTTTCTTAGCCCGAGGGAATTCAAGAGAGATGAACCTATAATCAGCAACAACTATAACAATACTAAAAAAATTCATATTCAGGTTCTACACCGCTTGGTCTAACCCTTATTAAGTGGAGATGATCGTGTACGTGAAATACACATCTATATGTAATATTTTTAGAAGTCATGATGTTTATATAAATATCAAATAAATATATTACTTTACTTCCTTTTCAAAGATAATCATTTAACATTTTAAAGTTAACTATATTGAAATTTTCAAATTCATAATTTAATATTTTGAAAATAAATTATTATTATACATCAAATATGTAAAACCAGTCTAGATACATCTAACTCTAGATCTATCGGTCTAGATGGATCAACTCCCTTGGGGGTGGAGATCATGTTTTTGGAGTGTATAGTTTTCAGTTTACGTTTTCACCTTGAGGGATATTATCCCTCTAGGGGCATAATAGTTCTTGAGTTGTATTAAATTAATATTGTCAAATATTACCACTTTGACACCAAAATATTTGTCTGTAAATATTTTAAAATATCTATAGAGTATGGATTTTCCTACTAAATATTCCTTTTAAGAATATTTAATTAAAATATATATTTGTGTATAATATTTGTGTTGAATTCACCGGATGCAGTTGACAGCTTGAATTGATGGGACCTTTGTCCCACGGCGAGTCCCAAGGGCTCTCGCACGCATTGGCCATATGGCCTTCTGCACTGCCATTATTCATGAAGTTATTTCACCTGCCTGCAATGAATTAATTCGGTCCGCCACCCTGGTTCATTACTATGCACTGGAAGTTTATGCAGATATGGATTTCATTCTAGAAAATTCGTTTGGTTCCTGTGCTCATTGCCGCCCTCCGTCACCTATTTGAGGCGCTTGCCCAGTTGACTGTGCTGTACCATAAGTGCGCACCCATACAGGTCGACACTGCAATATTTTAGGTTGCCTTGAAACTTTTCCTGGGTACCATTTCACGCAGAGTAGCCATTGTATTCTTTCCTCTCACTAGTTTATTCAGTCTTCCAATTTGCAGTGGTCTGCCAGCGCCCTTTGTCTCAAGCATCACCCGCTCCGCCCTGTGAAAATGCCTCGTCTTAGGCATTGACTGAGATGTAGGAGAGGAACCATCAGAGGCCACCCTTCATGCCCTCGCCCTTCTCTCGGTCCAACCTCTGGCTCTTCAGTGGAGGACGACGATTGGGTTCAACGTTCTGGTTCCAGAGGATAGAGAGATCACCCTATGCATATCTGAGGCTCTCAATCTGTTCCTCCCGAGCCTCGCATCCCGCCTTCCCCTCTTCCATCCTCGTCCCCTGCTCTCCATGCTCCCGCCAGTCTGACTCATCGCCAGACCTCCCAGCATGCAGAATTCCTCTTTAATTGCACCTTTGACAAGCCGGTCCTCACGGCTTTTGTGACCATTTATGTTTGTGAAAGCTCAGTTCGTCCTAGTCTTGCTCCTACCCCCAGCTCTGCTACCACTCTACCGCGTCCTCTCCAGACTCAGCGGAAAATGAGGTGCCTAATCCTACTTTTCCTATTGTTATTGGGCTCTCCAACCATGATGTTGATTCTACATAGGAAGGCTTCCCTGGAAAAGGCAGCACCCCTAGCGATGCGAAGAAGGAGGAAGCTGATGAGTTTGGTTGCAGAATTGTAGAAGAACCAAAATCCTCAACTCCGGAATAGTAATCTTGCTCTTCTTCAGCCCAACATGGTCCAGGTTCACATCTCAGTTGGAAATTTTTGGTTTTTTTTGCTATTAACAGTTGACTCAGCTGTAGGTTCCACTAGTTTTCAGTCATTACGTAAGTTCATATGTTTACACTATGGGCGGTTTTTATATCTCTCAAGAACTGGTTTCCCACTCAAGGCAGTTCAATTGTCTCTGTAAAAACATGAACATCAAGCCCAGTTCTCAGGCTTGTATAGCTGATACTGGAGCATTTTTGTACTATATTGTTTCATAAATCGAATTAGTTTTACCGAGAAAAAAAAATATTTGTGTTGAATTGTATTTTACTTTTTTATCTATATAATATTTTATTTTTCTTTGGGCTTGAACTAAATTCTTTTATTATTATTTTATTATAGAGGTGACATACTTACACATCCCCATTCATGGTTGTATAATGCCCCTCTAGGGGTAATGAAAATTGATTTATTAATGTTTAAAATATCATAATTATGTTTCAATTTTTTGTTTGTTTGTTAGGTAATGTGAGTTTTGATATGGCTATAAATCCTAATCTATCTTGAGTAGCTATGATCCATGAGGATATAATTCATCTAAGCTTTCAAAATCACTTCAATTGGGGATCACATCAAGCTTCGGTTATCACACTAAGTCTTAGCATGGGTGAATTTTTTCGAGATAAGTTTTGAACTAGTAACCTACCTTTTCACCACAGAGTACCTTAACATAATGCCCATTACCCTATGGACTACGCATGTTTTTATTTTACTCCATAAGTTTATAAACTGTTATATTAATGTATTTATAAAAAAAATCTTATTGTTATTTCTATAGACAATTATTATTAAATATAATAATATATATTTTATTTCAATTATACAAATTTTAAATATATATATATATATATTTTAGGTTAATATTTATGAAGATGTATTGTTTATGGTAAAAATATTTATAAAATTATTATATTTCTACATGTGGTGGGACATATATAATTTATGCTGATTTTCTTTTATATATAATTTTTTTATTATATTAAATTATATTTTATTTTTTTAAATAAATGAATATATATATATATATATATATATATATATATATATATAGATTATTTTAAATTTTAATCATAAATAATTATAAATAATTGCATCATATTTACTCACTATTTTTTACTTTTTGGCATGCAAATTAGTCTTTTAGAGATATATTTTTATGTTGTCACAACATATTTTGATGTAGTCTTAGATTTTAGTTTTGATAATTATACGTCATTTATAGGCTATAAATGTTTTCAAAGTTTCACTTCTAATTTAGTATTTAATTGAGCATATCGAGTATCTTATACGTAACTATTTTTCCCTCCAACCAATTTTCATAACTTCCATATACATTAGCTAGGGATCTACAGTTTCGATCCTATTTTACTTTTTTAGTAAAATGTTTTCCAAGACTTTACAATGTTTTATCTTTTATTTAAATTTGTATAATTTAAAATATATAAAGTTTCAAGGTTTAATTTTTTAGCCTAATTCTTTAAAGGGTGCTAGCTTAATGGAAGATCACCTTCTTTATAAACAGGAGGTTGGTGGTTAAATTCTAGCATGCCTTGATATTCATATGGAATGGTGATGATTAGTTTTTGGTGGCAGGGGCTCTTTTGACCATCGCTAATGAGCCTATGGTGACATTTGTTGACCCTCACCAAAATATTAAATGGTGTCGGTCTACAAACCTCACCATATATATGCATCAATAATGATGACAATGAAAGGTTTGTCACAATAAATCATTGTTATTCATATGAAATGATGACAGTCACTACTGGTCATTATAGTCATTATTCATGATAGACCGTGAATGTCACTACAACACCTATACTTTTGGTTATTCCACCTTTAGTGACATTCAATTTTTTGGTGATAGAGGCTAAGGTTTGTCACCATTACTCAGATGAAATGGTGACAATAAATTTTCATCATTATAAAACATTATTGGTGACAGACCTTGAATTTCATCACCACACCTATACTTTTGGCGATCCCACCTTTGGTGACATTCATTTTATTTGTGACGGAGGCTAAGGTCCATAAATATTACTCATATGAAATGGTGACGATCACTATTCATCATTATAAAAAAATATTGGTGACATACCTTGAATGTAACCACAACACCTATACTTTTGGCGACGCCACCTTTGGTGATGTTCATTTTTTGGTGACAGATGCCCTTTTGACTATCACCAATGAGCTTATGCTGACATTTTTCGACCCTCGGGAATGTCCTTTTTTCTTTTAGTATATATATCCCGTCCATTTGATATAAGAAGGGGCTTTGAATTTTGGAAAAGAAGGCTTAAGATTTCACTATTGTAACTTGAGTTTCTCTTAATATATATTTGAACCATTTCCATTTTTCTCATGAGTAGAGTATTGATATGTCGGGTATTATTATCCTTTTTTTATTCTTATTTAATATTTGAATGAATATTTTATTTTGTTCATTATATATGTGTTGTAACAATCATTCATTATCACTATTGATATGCTAAACTGAATTCATAAATTATATGAATGAACAACGATATCTCATATATGTGAAGTATTTATAAGCTAATTTAATTAGCTATCTTTTTCAGCTTGAACTTCATAGTTACATGTTAATCTATATTGTCATGTGAGTTATGAAATATTTATAATCACATATACAAATAGAATTCTTGCGATAGATAAACAGTTCATTAACATTTATTTCAATTTTAGTTATATCATAGCTTCACACTTTTATTCAATTTATTTCTTATAATTTCATATAAAGGGAAATTGGTCCCATAATATCCAGTCAGAGTCATCATCACAAATGAAAAATGATCTAATCTAAGATCCCGACTGGGTGGTTTATCCCAATTTTGAGGCTGACATTTCAGGCCATCAATATTTTTTTCCCTAGAAGGAGGGCCATCATACTATGAATGAAAACAAACTCTTCTATGAAATATAAAGGCCATCTAAACACTCATTCTCCCTCAATAGCCCCACCAACTTCGAGATCACATTCCAAATATTTGAATTTGTTCAATCAGCCACTCGATTTCCTAACCTTGTTCCAAAGAAAAAATATTATACTTCCACTCATAAAAAGCAAGTTACAAAGACACCGTAGTTGAAAAATTTAATTCCAAGATTGCAAGGAATTTCCATATCTGGAGAAAAGGTTGCTCAATCTGATTTATCTAAAGGAAATGATACTTCATCCCTTAGATCTTCTAGTGTTTTAACTAGATCCTAGAGTGAAAAGCTTAGATTCAATCCATTTTAGTTCCCATTTCCCACTCATAGGATAAGGAAAAATACTTCAGAAGCAAAATCTTCAGCTAGTGAGGTTACTTCATATTCTCCACCTCAAACTTCTTTTTTCAGCCCTATTTCTTATCAAACTCCAACATTCTTCCTATCTTCCTTTATATCCAATTCCCGCTCACTTTCTTCTCTTACAAACAATTAGTAGTATTAGTATTATACGGGAATCTTCTTCAACTGTAAATCCTTCTACAACCTATACCATAAGTACAAGTTCTTCTAGATCTACTACTCACACAATGGTTAACTGGTCGTGGAATAACCTGGGAGAAATTGCTACGAAATCACCCCTACATCCTCTTCCCCAACATCCATAAATATTGTTACATAAATATAATCTTGATGATGGTCTACTTGATGAGTAACAACTTCATAACTTTATGTTGGAAATTAATCTTAATGTAGTTTCAGAGGAAGATGTGGTTTGTAGACATTTTCCCTATACATTTGAAGGATCAATGGGGTCTTGGTATTTCTCTCTACCAGCTAGAACAATCACAAAATAGGATACATTTAAGATCAATTGTTTAAAAATTTTGGTGATGAATGAACTACTGCTAACTTTCTAAATGATTTGTCAAATCTTAAAACTTTACCAAACGAAAAAATTAAAGTCTTCAATTCAAGATACAACAAGTTGTTAAATTACATCCCATATACTTTCATACCTGGTGTACATGTTAAAATTTAGTGGTATAATAGTGCTCTTCCTTCAAATATTTCAATGTTTTCGGATATAGCTTAGAAAATAGTATTTCTTGATAACAATAAATAATCTCTATTAGTTGAGAAGATAGTTCTAGCCCTTTAAAATAAGTCTGATGTTGAGGAAAGAAAACAAACCAAGAAAGTGACCTTCAAAAAAGAGTCGAAGACAAAGGTTACTAAAGATAATTTTGACTTGTAAGGATTACATAAATTTTTGAAAAGAAATGTCAAATGAGATGGCTGAAATCAAGAAAAAAGTTGTTGAATCTTGAAGGAAGTCTTATCGGCCCTTGAAAATAAATTAGCCTTCATAGTCACAACCTCCTATCAATATATAAAATGCAAAATCTAATGAAGAAGATGATGAAGAAGAAACATCTCTATCTGCTGATGAAACACAAGAAGAGGAAATAGTTGAAGCTCGTGACTTATGGGACTTCATATTAAACACTTCAGAAAATGAACAACAAGAAGAAGATTTTCAAATAAATACTAGAAGCAAGGGACCTGTTGCTACTACTCGTTCTAGTAAAACTCAAAAGTATCTTTCTCCTTATACTAGAGACAAAGGTATGACTAAAAATACTTCTACTCAATCTTTTTATTTTTCTCCAATTACTTCTAATTCCTCGTCATCATCTAAAACCTTGTTAGTTTCATATAGCATTGAATATAATATTATATAAGTCATGAAAAAATTGAAAGCCAACATTTCCTTATATGAGGTTAGTAAATTATTACAGCATGAGAATTTATTACTCAATGAATTACATGGTGTCTTGCATCTCCATTACCCTCTAATGTTGTTACTTCAAAAGCCGCAAAAGGAAAAGGAAAACTTCCAAATGTCTCTACAAATAAGATTGATTCTTATGATTCTATTTTGATTGGAGATAGATCAAATTATGACACTCCTCCTTTTATTTTTACTTTTGAAATATTTAACAACAATTTTCATAACTGTTTAGTATATTTTGGTGCATAATCCAATATTATGCATTATTCTATCTCTCTCAAATTGAATATTACACCTTAAAAATATGTTGTTCAGATTTTCCAATTAGATCTCAAAATTCACATTCTTAGGGGAGATGAATTTTTTTCTAATTAGACTATCTTATAATTCAAAATTTTGTTAAATAATTGATATATTGGTTGCAAACATCCATAAATTTCATGGTCTTGTTTTAAGCAGGGATTGGTTTGAGAAACTACATCGTTATTTTGCAAATGATTGGTCACATATTTTGTGTAACACCCTCTTCCCACATATACCCAAGTAACCAGAAAACCAGGTTAATCATGTGATGAGAGACTACTGATATGAGATTCAACCTCCTAGATGTCCTTAAGGAAGTGGAACCGGTGGAAACACTAAGAACACACCTTACTTTGCATCATTGACATCCCCAGGAGGTAACCCAACCTTCTAGGGGACTGTTCCCTGAGGGGGGGATTGATTTTTATCCCCTTTGAGGCTTATACATAGGATTTTAAGGGGAAGACAGAGCCTCTAGGCCCTAGTGCCATGAGCTTTCCTTGAAAAGGTAATGACTAAGGCCTAAATAGTCAATTTTGCACCTGTATTGTTTCGAGATTTTTACCACATTTTCAGCCCTTGAGACCAGATCACTAGCAAGAACTTCATGTAACTTCAAGATAGGGTAAATAAAATTGAAAAAACCATATGAAAGAAACCAAACCAACAGAAACTCATTCGAACCCACCCAACCATGATATGCATTTCGTCAAACATATCACAAACATAACATCTATAGGTATAAACAACAGATTTAAACAAAGGGCTCTCTTTCTTTTCTAGGAATGAATAAGAAGCATTTCTCCCATACATCATAATCTATAATACAATATATTTTCCCATAGATACATTGTGTATAGATTTATAATTAAAAGCAAGAATAGATCCATACGTCATCATTGTCACAATGCATGCTTATAACCGGCATAATACCACCAAAAATACCATGGATATACCAGTAATAGAATCCATATATATACTAGTGCATGTACACATCAAATACCAAGGGAATTAACCTTTCATTAATGAATGTAAAAACTAACCCAAAATGTGATTTCCATGTTCCACTCGACCATAGACATGGTGGAGACAAATCTCACTTTAGCGTATCACTCTCATGCCATATTCCAAGCATGAATGTGGGACTTTATCAAACACGTCAATCAACACCAAACCAGGGCTATAAAGACAAAACCATATCAACCCCAAACCAGTTATTCCACCTCTCAGTCGAACATCACTAACCGTCATGGATTGGCCTCTATCCAAGTTGCTTCATGGTTCCAGATTGTTAGTTCCAACCAGGGCTTCTAGGAATAGTAAGTCAACCCCAATTTTTACAGGGCTTCTAGATTGTTTCTCTAACCAGGGCTTCCATGACTAGTAACTCAACCCACCTAGGGTTTCCTAAGAATTTTTCCATCCAAGGCTTCCAGGACTAGTAACTCAACCCACATTTTTCCATCAGGCTTCGAGAACATTTGACTAACCAAGACTTCTAGGAACTAATAACTCAACCCAACAGCTAAAGGACTGATGGGAACGAACCAAAAAACATTCAATCGACATAAACCCATAATACCATGTTTTTCTAGGAAATGGAAAGGCTAGTAAAATCCACGTCCATGCACCATGCATGCCAAAACTAGTGAGGAGAACATACATGCAACTTGGTACCTACACTCAGACTCTGTTATATATGTTGATCTCGATTCCCTCTTGCACTTTTCTTCTCTTCCTCCTCCTTCTTGCTCCAAATCATCAAGTATGCCACACTCTCCAAGTGTGCTCCAAGAATACTCTATGTGTCCAAGAGTATGAGAGACAGACAAAATAATGATAACTCCAAAACTAGATTGACTAACTCTTTCCCACTGATCCTCAGAAGCCTTTTTAAAGATGAGGCCTCTATTTTCTTCATTTTTCATAATTTTCCTTTATTTTCTTCCTCACATGAAACCTGTGACCTTTCACCTTTGTTTTCTCCTAATTTCCATTATTTTCATAAATAAAATTCCAATTAATGTCTCATGCCTTTCCAAAGCCTTTTCTTTTGTCATTTCCAATTTCCTTTTTCATAATAAACCAAATGAACACCCACTAGGATGTTATTCCCACCACTCATCTTGGAATACATGTCCCATCATTGTGGTCTTATATATTTTTACATGAATGTTTTTACCAGGGTTGTTTCAGAATCATTCCCCTTGGGGGAGCACCGTCCTCGGTGTTCAATCACACCTATAAATAAATAAACATATTTCCTATGGAGCTTTATAACATAGCTTGTTGCAGTATTTACAATAACATCCTATTGAAAACATGATGATCATACAGTGTACCAGAGCTTTATAGCATAGCTCATTATGGTATTTACAATAACAACCATATTTGTTTCAACCAAATAGTAATCATACTATCTATGGAGCTTTATAAATCTAAATCGGTATAGTATTTACAATAATATACACATAGACAAATATAAAAAATTTCTCAAGGGGAAAATAGAAGGATATGATGCATGTATCAACAATAATGGAATCCAGAGGCTCATACCTCCACCCTCACAGTAATAATAGGATTCACCTCATTCCCAAGAAGTCCAGAATCCACTGCCAAAGTCAAATTTGCATCCAATGTCCAACGCTACAATTCTGCGTTATTTTTCTCTCAGTGAAAAATTACCAGCCCATTGTTCCAGGGAACACTCCCAATGTGCATCTTATCCTATCTGGAAATGATAATGACCAAAAAAAAATCATCCTCTGCCTTCCCTTCTCTGCTACACAGTCCCTCGGGAAATCTGGTCACCCCCTTCCATGCAGTCACTCACCGTCCAAGTTCCATTGGCACCCCCATCTCAAGAATTCCATCCCTTGGCAAGGCATCCTCACATCAGAAGATATAAAAACCAACGCATATACTAGCCTCAAAACCACCATATTAATTATAGAATGCTCATGGAAATAAATGGACATAATTGGGTACCAGTGTCCCACAATGGCCCTTCCCCTGAAGTGCTTTACCAACATATTGTTACACGTTCCAATTCCTTTTGTTATTGCTGCTAATTCTTGTAGTCAGTTTCAACCATCCAACTGGCCATGTTCATGAATTCCTCTAGAAAGCACAAAATTCCATTAGACTCAAAACAAATTGAAATAAACACAAATCATACCTTATTGGTAGCTCGTCAATAAGGTACACTTGCAATTATGTTCACTTTCTATCACACAAGGAAAACTAGTTGTTTGATCAAATCATCATGTATAAAAATATCACATCTAGTTGGCTCAAACGAATCCATCATAAATTAAAATCATGAATCGCATGAAATCACAATAAACCATAATTATAAATCACATGAAACCATCATAAGTCATAATCATAGATCTCATGCATAATAATTCTGAAGTAAAATATGGATACTTATGCTTCATTAGTATGCACTTCTACCTTTTCTCTTTTTTTACACACACTAGATCAGTTGCCACACCTAGAAAGCAACGAGTGCCTTTGCTTCTCTTCACTCACGTACAGATACACATAGTGTGCATCACACACATACATCCATACAAGGCATACAACACCACACAATGTATACACCCACATCTGGCACAAAACATAGCACATACACCTACACCTACTGTACATCAAAACAAAGTACAACATAATATACTACACCTATACCCAGTGTACAATGCAACACAATACATATACATATGCAGAGTACAAAATAACAAATACATGTCATAATATCATGACTACACCATGCACATATCTAGCACTGCATGCCTGTTACATAGCATGTACGACATTCACAGAATACCACATGTCATATGTATAGGACACCACATGCAGAATGTGTACACAAGACAAAATGTACACTGCACCACATGTACAATGTGTATACAATACCACATGTACACAACACCACATGCACGACATGTTCACAGCAACATATGTACAGAACACAACATGCACGACATGTACATGGCACTACCTGCACACAACACCACATGCCCACAACACCATGTGTAAATCATGGACACAACACCAAATGCACATAGCACCATATGTACATCATGCATACAACACCATATGCACATAGCACTGCATATTCAAGATGTACATAGCACCACATATACAACATGCACACAACACCATATGCACACAGCACACCATATCCAAGATGTACGTAGTACCATCTATACCTGGCATTGCATATGCAACATCATATATACAACATGCATACAACATCATATGTACACAATACTACATATGCAACATTACACATCAAAATAGGTATAATCACTGAATATTCAATATGCATAACATATACATAACAATAGAACTACACATCGATAGACCACACAATGACCCCACAAGCAACCTTGCTTCTATTGTATTTCCACTATCCATGCTTATCCTAGCATGTCGCAGATCACACTACTTTCACTTCGTTGATGCACTCCTCATAATTACCTGTCAACAACATAAACATAGGAATAGTACGAGCATATTATAGAAATTCATGCCTACATGATACTGACCTCATAGATCTGTCAAGGCTACTCTGCCACTTTATTCCTCATAGCCAAGACTTTCTTCATGTCATTCACCTGCATAAGAAATCATTCCTCCACAATAATGATCCTTGAAAACCCTGTCATACAGTTATATAAATACATACATCCATACATACATACATATTTATATATAACCATTAGCATAAAAAAATCATGTTCATGTTAGACAATGGCATACATACATAAATATAAACCATCAAGATCCATACATTCATACATATATACATATATAAACATAAACATATATCAATCATGATCTCATTAGACAGAGACATACATACATGCATATATACACATATAGACATCATCGTAATTATGATCACAACATGATTACTAGATATCATAAGGTCTAGGTTGAGAGATATCCTTTTATCCATGCACAATATGCACAATATTGAGAACAACAGTTCCCATCATATCCAAGGCATCCATTACCTTAAGGTCATTTACTTTACCTTTCCTATCACCTTTCTCGTTTTTGTATTGCCGCCATCCATTTACCCCAATGGACCCAACCAGTCCAACCAACTGGCATATTCTTACATTTCGCTATGCTTACTCATGCACTGAGCTCCATTTGGGCTTTACGTTACCTATTGGATTTTGTTCAGCTCTTCCCAAGCACCATTCAAATTTCATCTTTCCCAACTGATTCCAAAGACTCTCAAAACATAAAATACAAGGACAAGAGAAAAAATAATAAGAACAAAAAAAAAGGAAATACGATACCGCAACAAAGTGGCATGATCATGTACTAGATGTAATGAAGACAAAAAATCAAGCGCAAACAAATCAAAAGGACCAAAATAACATGATTCTCAACAAACAGCCTGACTAAATTTTTTCGGATTTATGCAAGAATGCAAAAAAATAAACATATAACCATAAATACAAATATGCAGTGGAAATAAAACTTAATTTCATTAATATCAAAGAACTAAATTTTTCTTACAGACAGAATGGACATAAACTAGCTAGGGTGCTAGAAGCTATCTTTGAGAAGAGATGTGGCAGCTAGATGCCTCTGAACTGAGTTACAGCGAGCCTCGAGGGCCTATTTATTATTTATAAACAATGGAAAACCCTAAAAATCCAAAACCCTAACCCTAGGAGATGAAGCACAAAAACTATGGGCCCTGTTTGGGTAAATTGTTGTTTCAACTTCACGGGGACGTAACTTTGTCATACATTCTCCATTTGATGCGAACCATACCTCGTTAAATGATCTATTTGAGGACTGCAAATTTTGAGTAAGAAAAATTAGTCCATGAACCCATGTTGCTCCCAAGTTTCGCAAAAAACGTCATTTAGGGCCTCAAAATGGCTCTAAAAGTCGAGGACTCGAAAAACTGCTAAAAATAGTAAGTTGTATCGAAATTGAAAAAATAAAAGAGAAAATGGTGGGGCCCCAAGTGGAATAGGCAGGTGACCATGAATATCCACCGGATCATTCCTCCCCCCTTAGGAGGCAATCGTTCCCATTGTGTTAAGTTTCTCCATAAGATGAGAAAATTTCTGCTGAGCTTGGTCCCTGGTGAACCACTTTCCTTGGTGTAGGAGTTGGCCAGCTTTGAAAACCTGATACAGTTGGATCTTCTATTGGCGTGTGTTCTTGATTTACATGTCCATGATACAATTTGTGGTGGCCTTTTCCATGCTGTCTAGGTTTAACTCTATTGGTGTGAGTTGTTCTGCAATGTCAAAGGTGTCCAGTAGAGGTGGGAAGTAAGGACGAAGGTGGTCCACATTGAATACTGGGTGCAAACCAAGGAATGGTGGAATAATGAGCTCAAAGAGATTGTTCCCTACAGCCTTGGTGATGGTGTACAACCCATATCAGAGCGAGAAAATCTTGCGGTGGGGTCCAGTGAGGCACTCCTTCTACCAATGTATCCATACTTTGTCGCCCACCTGGAAGTTGTGTGGAACCCGATGTTGATCATGGTGTTGCTTGTACTTAGCATTGGCTCTGTCCAATATGTCATGAACCTATTGGCGGATGTGTTTAATGTGCTCAATGAAGCTATTTGCTTTGTCAACTTCAGACTGGACATGAGCAGAATTGGCCTAGGTAGCCACAAATGGCATGGCTACGTCAATGGGACATAGTGGCTGGAATCCCAAGCCCACTTGAAAGGGGCTATGGCCGATTGATCCATGGAGAGCGTAGTTATAACTATATTATACATAGGGGAGGCTCTCATCCGATGTGCGTGGATGCTTTGAATTGTACATGCGCAAAATGTGTACAATCATTCTGTTGACGACCTTTGTCTAGCCATTTGTTTGGGGATGAAAAGCTATGGACTTGGTGAGCTTGGTGTCCAGCATTGACTAGAGGTTGGACCAAAATGTGCTAAGGAACCTGCTATCCTGATTTTATATGATAGATTTTGGGATCCCAAAGTGCACGCACACTCGTTCAAAGAAGAGTTTAGCAGTGGCTTCTGCTGTGATATTCTTCTTGCAGGCCGCCATAATGGCCATCTTCGAGAATCTATCGATGACCATGAAAACATAGTCATTTCTATGCTTAGCAGAAGGCAGGACCAACATGTAATCCATGTAGATGGATTCCCAAAGTCGACTAGGGGTAGGTAGCAAAGTATATAGGCCTTGCTTCTTGATGGTCGGTTTGGTAATGGCACAAGCAGTGTAGGATCTGATGTGCTTCCCGACATCCTTTCGAAGCTTTGACCAATAGAAATACCTCTATAGTACTGCTACTATTTTCTCAACCCCAAAATTCCAAGCGACTCAACTGTAGTGTGCTTCCCATATCATCTTGGCACACTCACTTGAAGGAACACAAAGGTGTCCCAGGTGACATAAAATTGCATCTTGGAGGTGAAAATTTGGAACTTGCGAACCCCCCAAGAGTGCCTTGTAAGTGTGGCCGAATTCTGGGTCACTCTCGTATAGAAGCATCCAATCAAAAGTCTCATGCCCACAAGAGTTGCGAATGGTGGTGAGCGCCACAATCAGTGGTTAGATGAGGCAATCTGCAACATTATTGGTGCTACCCTTCTTGTACTTGATGTTCAAATGAAACTGTTGCAGATATGTGGATCACTTCTGATAGCGATCATTCTACAACTTCCCTTATGTCTGTATGAACTACAGGGGCTGGTGGTCTGTGTGGATGATTGTTTCCTTCCCCAAAATGTACTGCTTCCATTGTCGACAAGATTTCACAATGGAATACATTTCTTTGTCATAAGTGGGATACTCGCGAACTGTGTTAGGAAATGCCTCATTTTCATATGCGACTGGATGTCCCTATTGAGTAAGAAATACCCCAATAACATAGTCAGAGGAATCTGTCTCGATCTCAAATGGCTATTGCAAGTTTGGTAATTTGAGAACTGGGACAGAACAAAGGTGATTTTTGAATTCTGGGATACATTATTGATGAAAGGGGGGTGCATGTGGATCAAAAATCACCTATTCCAGATATGGATCTTGTCCAGTGCCCAATAGTCAATACAGAGTCTCCACGTCCCATCCTTCCTCTCTATGGACACGATCGGGCTCCCACAGGGTAATGAACTTGGTAAGATGTCACCTTTATGCAGTAGCTCCTGAATTTTCCCCTTTATTTCATCATTCCCTAGAACAGAGCATCGATATATTGGTCCATTAGGTAGCGGCACCCCTAGGGCGAGATCAATCAGGTGCTTGACTGGACAGTTCAGAGGAACCCTCGTGGGTGAGGTAAAGATGTCCCCATACTCCTCCACAACCTTATTCATTTGTTTTTGTCTTGTAGAGGAGCCCTATCTTGAGGTCGTGGCCATAGTCTTCTTCTTGCCCTAGGGGTAGATCATTAGGATAATGAATTTCCTGGTTTGGAAAATGAGCTTACTGCATTGTTTTGTAGTAACCAAAGAGATAGTGGGAGGAGGTGGCACCTCTGATATCCTATACAAATTATTTGGCAAAGTAACAACAAAAATGCAAGGCCAAGACTCATACAAAGCATGACGCTTCCACAGGTATGGTTGACCTAATAATACATCAAAAACATCAATAGGGGCAACCTCAAATAATACCTCATCCATGAAGGGCTTGATGCTATAGGGAAGGCAACACTGACAGCTGACGCGAAGATATCGTCCTTGGTGAAGCCACTTGATGGTGTATGGATGTGGGTGAGTTCTGGTCGGCAAGCCCAACCACTTCACGACATCCGCTAAAATGAGGTTCTTTTGGCTCCCATTGTTGACAATGAATTGTACTGGGGAGCCCTTTACCCACATCTGGGAGTGGAAGAGAAGTTCCTTCTCCTCTGGATCTTCTGGTTATTCCTTCTAGATCTTTGTAGTGGCAACAGTGGCCTTGGGCTCCGCATCTATTATCTATTTCCTTTTGTCATTCCCCTTTTCAAGTTTTGATTTAGAGTTGGAGCATGCATTTGACTCAGAAGCCCTCATCTCGGCCACTAGCAACTACTTGGCCCGACACTAACTTGTGTTGTGAGTGGAGCTCTTATGGAACTCACACCACTTTCTTGTGTCCTTATTTGGCCTTGCGATGTTGTTCTTTGCTTGTGGCTTCGACAGGATGTCTTGAGTCGCCATGTAATGTTCCTTTTTCGGGAATTTCTGTAATATGGTCCTCAAGGACGCTGTATAAGGAAGGTAATGCAAAAATAAGATATAAGGGGGCTTATATCCCCTTATTAGCTCATTAAACACTTCACTTATAGAATTTGAGCCCAAATAAATGACTCTAGATAGGTTATTCAGATCTCCCCAAACTACATCCCTTAAGGAATGCTAAAAAAGAGAGACTACAACAACATATGAGCATAATCATGAAACTTTGCAAATCTGTATATATCAATAAATGAAATATAATATAGCGATCATGTTTATTACTATATCAGCTACAATATACAAAAATATCTTGAGGGACAAGCCACTCAAGATACCAGAATCAATCTCCAATGATCAAACTATGAAATTCATATGTTGCTGCAACTGCACAAAATTTCGGATAGTAGTGATAGCACTTTCTATATTATGGTAGCTACTTCTATAGATCCATATACATGAAATATTTCTGAAATATACAAGAAATTCTCGATAATATAAGAATGGGCTCCAATACAATATTTATAGCCAATATAGAGGAGATTGCTAGAAATTCCGGAGAATGTACAACATGACAATATGACTTGTCACTGCAACTGAATCAAAATATAAAATAAGGCTATAGCAGATAAAAAATAATGATGTCCTCCTCTGATAGTGTATCTAAGCAAAAGGCTGATCCCTCTACTCAGAAACATTCCTCCTAATGAGCTTAAATAACCCTCCCAGCAACTGCCTGCAAAAATAATGTTGTTCTAGCTAGAGACTGTGATGTGAGGGAAGATGGAAGGTTGTTTTGAGGAAAATGTTATGAAAATAAACTCAAGAGTCCTCCTTATTGAACCTCCAATGAATAGTTGAGCCCTCTGCTGAAAAAAAAGCCAAGGAACAACTCAAGAGATCCTCTATTGCTCCACCCTGTAGCATAAAAATATCGTGCTTAAGGAATAACGATGTGACTGAAGGAGGTAGCTTTGGCCAAATGATGGAATGAGAAAATGCAGCTCTATAACCTCTCCTTCCCCAAGGATGAGGCAGGGATTCCCGACCAGGAACACCCTAGTTCTATGTAGCACTGCACTCTTGCTAAGCAGCAAGAGGAGCGTAGTCTCAACAAACTAAGCAAATAATAAGCAAGCATGCCCAACAATGGCTCTCCTCCTCTCCTTATATAGCAAGTGCTCCTCTCCACCATGGTTCCTATCCACATGTGCCTTCCAAATCATGCATGTGGTCCTCCTCTAAAACTACGCAGTCCATCAAAGAGATACATTGTATCTAGACAATGCATGTGGACTTGGTCAAAATGTCTAGATCAAGCATGATCAAGTCCTATTCACACCATGTCATGCTCAAATCAGCTACTTTATTATTCCTCATTTCACACAAGGAGTGTTATTTCTTCCTTATCAATGATTATGGGGTCTCCTTACCCATTTTAATTAACTAAATAAAATACTACTAACTATAATGTTCCTTTTAGCTTTAGGCTAAAAATTGGGAAGATTACAGTCCTGCCCCTTCAAAATGTTGCTTGTCCCCAAGCAACTGCGAGGTAGAGAAAAATTCATCCCTTTCTTCTTGTGGCCTCCTTATAAATATCCCCCACCATAGCTCATCAAAGTATGCGATAAATCTGTCCTCCATGTATCCCTTCGAGTGTGTAAAACCAATGTATACATCATGAGGTGATAGAGGATGCAAGTGGAGATATACTTGTTGTTCAATGGCCTCCTCAAGGTAGGAGTGATGAAAAACTTGGGAAGTATTATTCCCAAAGAGTGACTCCTTCACCCATGCAATCATCCAAATGAAACAAGCCATCCTAGGTAGCTCAAAAAATCAGTCCTCATTGCCGGATCTATGCAACATGTTGGGGCTCAATGGAGACTTCAAATTTTTCCATCCAAGTAGTTTCTCCCTCCATTTATGATAAGTGTGAGGGGGTTGCTAATATTGGGCTGGAATGTCCTGGCCTCTACAATTCACTCAAGCCTCTCCACAAGATGAATCAACCATGAAGAACGTCCTCCAATAATGCATTTTCCCCCAATAGATCCTCCTACATGGAGAGAAAAGTAGCAAGATGGAAATCATGGTGTGCCCATTCTTTCTCCTGAAACATACAACATGTGAAAAGGGGAGAATCATAATCCCAATGGGCAACTCCAACTCCAAGACCACTCTCCAAACAAAGCCTCCCATGAGTATACAAACATCGATAACATATGGAAGCAAAATACAATGAAAACAAGCTACCACATGGCAACCGGAGAGTGAATCATAGTTCCACATGAGGAACCAGCATAGTGAAATCCATGCCTGCCTCAAAGAAAAATATAACAAGTGTTGAGATTCAACAAGATGATGAGCTTAGTGAAAATATTCGCCTTCACTGAGTGGGCCCGCAAGCTATTTTTGGCGCAAAGTCTATTTTTAGACTATGTCTATTTTTAGACATGTCGATCATATTCTATGAGTTGCAGGATATTATTTGTGGATGGTTGGTCAAGTTGGAAAATTATATGGACTTCTATTTTTAGACATATTGGGCAGAATCTATTTTTATATTGCGAGTCTAAAAATAGATATGTCAAATATTATTAGCTCTTAATAATATTTGGACTCTAAACATTATCTTATTCTCTTGGAGCACTTCAGTTAAGTGCACAGATGTGGCACGGGAGCTGAAAGAAGGAATTACACTATTCCTAAGGTTTTAATAGAGCTATTGCATGGAGGACTTCAGTTAGAACTCATGTGACAGAGTTTGGTGGAGTTGTAGAAGTAGTTGGTAGAGTTGTGTTTAGTTTAACTCAGTTAGACACAGTAGAGCTGGTTGTATCTAGTCTAACTGATTGATACACTAGTGAGAGTGGTGTGAATTAATTAATAATTAATTCATTAAGTATTAAATCATTAATCAACTAAATAATACATCAGTTAACTACAGTGCATGGACAATTTCAATGGAGACCAGTAGATAGATAGGTGAAAGGGCAAGATGACTATTAGTTGTGACTATAGTGATGCATTGATTGCATCCAACACTCAATGGAGATGCCAATAAGGATTAAACAGTGCAATCCAGGTGGGTTCAATTTCATTCAGAGCCATTCTTCAGCAGCGATTGCGCAGTAGAGGTAGGCTAGCAGGTGGCAGAGATCGGTGCATGGATTTGCTAGATCGGACCTGATTAGTTTGTAGCGATTGTATTGTACTGAGAGCTTGACATGTTCAGATTTGTATGAGATTGTTACATAATCTCTATGAAATATATTATATACATATATTTGGGGTTTTTAACTTCAGACTTTCTCGTTAAATCATTGTGTTAATGTGTGTGAATATTTATGGTTTCATGTGTGCATTGTAATCTTGTTTATTTCCGCATGTGATGATCAATGGTGGAATAGATTATGTATTGTGCATGAAGTCAAATAGTGTGTGATTAGGAGAATATTGGACATATAACGCATTATTTATATAATTTATACATGGTATCAGAGCAGTTGATCATTGGAGCAGATTGAAATTATTAAAGCGGTTGAGTTTTGTGTTGGTGGAATTAGAATTTGCTGCAGTGTTTTCTTGGTGTCGAAGTTGAGAATTCATTGAAATGTCTTTAAAAGGAATGAAATTGGAGTATGCCCTTAAGGGTAGCTCAAATTATATTGCATGGAAGGACATGATGGAGGTGGTGCTAGAGGATAATGGGTTGAATGAGTTCATAGATGCAGAAATTCCAAAACCTGCTTCTAGTGATGCAGCCGCACTTGATGCATGGCAAAAGAAGACAGCAAAATGTCGAAGGATTATGTTGGAAGGTGTGAAGGATCACATAGTGTCTAGCCTTCATGGTAAAGCTTCTCCATTATTGATGTGGAAAGCTTTGAAAGACTTGTTCCAAAGAAAAAGCGACCAGAGGAAGTTGGTGCTTAAATACAAGCTCTGAAAAATAAAAAAGGAGAAGGGCGAAAGTATACCCAAGTACCTCACGAAGTTTTTCTAGTGCAAGGATGAGCCGGGAAGTGTGGGGGTTAATTTATATGAAGAAGAATTGGTGATCTTGGCTCTCCTTGGGCTTCCAAACAGTTCACACTCCTACGAGGACTCTGTTAATGGTTGGGAGAAATTGCCAGGCTGGGAGCGACTTTTGTCAGATCTTATGCAGGAGAAGATAAGACGGAGTACCAGGGATGGATCTTCATTGAAGAATGAAGATGAAGAAAATTTCTCTTTGGCTTCCAAAGAAATGAAATGGAAGGGAAGGAAAAATCCTCCTCAATCCGGTGCGAAAGGCAAGAAGCGGGACTTGTCCAAGGTGAAGTGCTTTCACTATCACCAACACGGATATTACACCACTAATTTTCCATAGAAGAAGAAAAATAATTAGGTTGCTAGATCTACAGTTGGAGAGGCCTTAACCTCACAGTTTGGGTTGTATTTTTTGTTGATCGCATGCTTGGTTTCAATTGTGATGGTATCAGTGTCGTTTCTTGACAGTGGTGCATCTTTTCATATGACCGGAGACAAACATTTGTTCAGTGATCTGGATGAGAAGGATCTAGGAGTGCACGTCTAGATGGGCGATGATGGTAGATACAGTGTGACTGGTGTCGGGACCATTTCCTTTAAGAGGGAGTATGTAAACCTTTCATATTGAAGGATGTCATGCATGTTCTAGGATTGAAGAAGAATCTGAACTCTGTGGTGATGTTGGAAGACAAGGGATATGATGTTGTCTTTAGCGAGGGAAAGGCTTTCTTGCGCAGTAAGGCAACTGGTGAAACCTGAAGGATAGGGGTTTGAGTTAAGAACCTTTATCAATTTCAGGTAGATGCTGCATAAAAATGGTCGGCAAAGTGGAAGGACTGGTGAGCCAGGATGAGGGCGAATTGTGGCACAGGAGATTGTGCCATCTTCACAATGGTGCTTTGAAAATTTTGCATCAGATTTCTATCGGGCTTCCTAAGGGTACACTTGCGCAGTCAGATCAGCGCAAGGGATGTACTTTGGGAAAATTTTTGAAAGCCACCTTTCATTAGAAGGATAGTTGCACCACGATGATCCTTGAGAGAGTTCACACAGATGTGTATGGACCTTTGTCAGTATCTTCGACAGCAAAGCACTAGTATTATGTGATATTTGTTGATAACTTCTCTCGTAAGTGTTGGATCTTCTTCATCATGCAGAAAAAGAGTGAGACATACTCAAAGTTCTGTGAGCTTAAGGCACTGGTTGAGAAAGAGTCAGGGAATCAGGTAAATGCTCTAAGGAGTGATAATGGTGGTGAATTCATCTCTGGAAAATTCAAAGACTTTTGCAGCACAGAATGAATTCAAACAGAGCTCATAACGCCTCATAACCCACAGCAGAATGGGGTCACGGAGTGAAAGAACCGAACGATCGTTGGTGCTACACGGGCGATGTTGCATGATCAGGGCCTTCCCATACACTTGTGGGTGGAAGCATGAAACATTGTGGTTTATGTGCGAAACCATTGTCCTCATAGAGTACTTGGCATGAGTACACCCGAAGAGGCGTTTTCTGGTAAGAAGCCTGATATTTCTCATTTGAAGATTTTTGGCTCACCTATTTACATTCATGTGATGAAGGTTGCCAGGAAGAAGCTGGAGCCAACCGCAGAGGTTGGGATATTTTTTGGGTACACAGAAACATCCCACAACTATCGTTTTTATTTTCCAGACAATCGGAAGACTGTTGTGCGACGGGATATCAAATTTCATGAGGAGAAAGCCATGAAGTGTTCGCTTGAGAGGGAGCTACACTTGCATGCATATGAGGAGCTATTAGTTCCTAAGGATGAGCCTTAGGATGTGGATCAGCCACTAGAGGAGGTTCATGGAGTGGAAGAAACCACCTATGCAGTGCCAAACATCAGAGGGTGGAAGCGCACTACAGAAGCTGAGCGACTGAATCTTGATGCAGTGCAAAATTTAGGAGCACCTACATCACAGCGCATATAGAGATAGTCACCTGACCAATATACTAGATACATGGCTCTAATGAGTAAGTGTATCGTGAAAAAGCCATCTTGGTTCGAGGAAGCTATGGAGGACCCTGCATGGGTAGATACCATGGTGGAAGAGTATGATTCAATTGTCAGAAATAGTGCATGGGATATTATCCCAAGACTGGAAGGGAAATCAGTGGTAGGTTCGAGATGGATCAACAAAGTGAAGCAAGCTGCTGATGGGAGTGTCGAGAAGTACAAGGCAATATTTTTTGCTCGGGGCTTCTCACAGATTGAGGGGATCGACTATGAAGAAACCTCTGCACCTATCGCAAGGTATTCTTCCATACAAAGCATCCTTTCTCTCTCAGCACAGATGGGTTGGCACATTCATCAGATGGATGTGAATACTATGTTCCTCAATGGAGTCATTGAGGAGGAGGCATACATAGAGTAGCCAGAAGTTTTTGAAATATTCAATAGCGAGTTGCATGTGTGCAGGCTCAAGAGAGCACTGTATGGGTTGAAACAAGCACCTCGTGCTTGGTACACATAGATAGACAGTTATTTCACCGGACTTGGATTCACCAAGAGTGAGGTGGATCCGAACCTATACTAGATTGTGGTGGAGGGTGAGTTGCTAGTCATTATACTTTATGTAGATGATTTGATACTGACAGGTGATGAACAATTGATACTCTCATGCAAGGATGATCTTGCAAAGGAGTTTGAGATGAAGGACTTGGGCCTCCATCATTATTTCCTGGGATTAGAAATTTGGCAGCAAAAGGGTGGAATATTTGTGTCTCAAGGAAAGTATGCCCGAGAGATACTGGAAAAGTTCAACATGCAAGGCTGTAAGCCTATCGACACTCCTCTTCATGGTGGTTTGAGGAAATAAGATGCTAGATCGACAGAGGTAGTGGATTCCACTGTTTATCGACAGTTTGTTGGTTCGCTCATGTATTTGGTCAATACACGACCAGACATATGCTATGTTGTTAACCAGGGCCGCGGGCGCTGGTGGCGCCTACCGGTTTTTGGAAGGCGCGCGCGTTTTATATCCCAGGCACATCGGGATGGCGGGACCGGGCGTACAGCTGGATGAGGTGAAGCCGATGGCTCACAGATGTAGATTGGGGCGGGGAGCTCAACTTGACAGAAAGAACATCCTGAGGGATTTTTAGCATTTATCTTGCGTCAGTACGTAGGAAACAGAGATTCATGAACTACTCGGGAAGCGGAGGTTTGTTAATAAAAAAAGCTTTCAATTTACGCAGGGCTATATCAAGGAGGAAGATCTTGTTGAGTTGTTTGTTCATACTTAGACCCACCGTGATATACGATAGAAAATAATAGCTACTAAACTTCGTTAATTCAGGGGTATTTCATGACATATCCGAACACATTACTCCCGGTACCACCATTTATGATTGCGTAGTAGCGAAGATCATGTTGCTTCAGTACATTCCTATGGAGGATCAAGATGTAGATATTCTGACGAAGGCGCTCACCAGGAGAAAATTCGAATACCATAGAGGCAGGATCGGGGTGAAATATAATCCATATCTTGTCGAGAGGGAGTGTTGGAATTCAACAAGATGATGAGCTTAGTGAAAAGAGTCGCCTTCACTAAGTGGGCCCGCAGGCTATTTTTGGCGCAAGTCTATTTTTAGACTATGTCTATTTTTAGACATGTCGATCATATTCAATGAGCTGGTGTAGTATTTTGTGTGATGTATCGGTCTCCACTTCCATCCTTCCTTATGTGATGAGCGACCGTTCGGCCACACACCAGAACTTGCATTTTGCGCGT